>JAULBP010043916.1:0-13277 GCA_032355345.1 Lepetodrilus pustulosus
CCACAATATTCAGTAAAAGAATAGTTATATTTAAAACAATATATATATATATATATATATATATATTTTTTTTTTTAATTACTAGTATTACTTTTTAATACATCATGGTTATAATATATAACAATTGTGAACTACATATAGAAATACGAGAGAAAATAGTTATTTAATATTATGAATAACATTTCTTTTCACAATGAAGAAGGCGTTTGGCTGACATGGCGTCTGTAGGTAAATAACAGACCAAACATCGTCTCTTAAAAGATGGTTGATACAAAGAAAATTATTGTTCAAAGTTAACCAGTTGTGAAGGTAATTGTTTATTTTAAAAACCAAATTAATGACCTGGGTATCGTTTCACGAAGCTCTCTTCTACTAAGAGACTGGTAGCGCTCTCTTAGCAGTGTATTAGCTATTGGCAAAGCGAGCACTACTATTGGATAAGAGAGCTTCGTGAAAGGATACCCTGGCCCTGAGATTACGAAAATTTCTGAGTACAATTTCATGCTCAATTTTGATATGGGGATTTATGAACAAAACCTTGAGCTGAGCATGAAATCGTACTCGAACAAGTTTCGTAATCTCAGGGCCTGATGCTTATCTGTGCTTTTATTGGATAATTCATTCATCTCTTTCTATTTTGGTTACTATGTCTTTTAAATTGTTTTCTTTAAGTTTTAAGACCTAGGAAAAGAATAAATGATCTATCTTTTAATTTTGCTGTAAGTAAAGGATCTGTAGAAATTAACACTAGAGTACATGGTGTAGGGCTGCCATGTAATCGTGGTACTGTGCAAGTGTAGATTATACAAGAATGGAAATTAACACTCCCCCGCTAGCCTAGGCAATTTCTTCCAATGCTAACGGTAGCCTAAGGGCTAGTAGAAACTCATGTTTTTTTGTAAACGTTCATTGTTTGTATCATTATTCAGGCTAGTAAGTTCTAAATCTAAGTTTCCATCATGACTCATAGAGGATATTTCATGTCTCCTGTGAAATAACTATATCTGTCATTGAGTGGAAAGGAAATATTGGTTTTCCCACGTAACAAGATGAGAGATAAATTCTATTTCACTAGACACATGACATATCCTATTTATTATATACTTTTCTTGTATAATATATTTATTATCAAAACATTGAATAGAAATCTATAGATTCTCCCATTCTGACAATGTATGGCAACGTCATGAGCAGGTAAATGACTTGTCATAAAAGTTTTGAAATTAAATGGTGACCCTAACAATAAGCTATCCTTCAATATAGTTTTATCGACAAATAGAAGCTACGTATTCAAATAGTAGACAAATCATAAATATGAACAATTGGTATAACAACCATAAATATTGTATGCCTTTGAAGGCATAATATCAACAGATATTTATAGTTGTTTTGGACTACCGTAGTTCTTAGCTACAACTGCAAAGTACTTTTACTTGACATACATAAAATCATGTTTGTACAAATTCAACATGTTCAAGGAAATGTAAATATTATGGTACAATATATTTTGCTTCATTATATTAATGCAAAGGGACATAACTCAAAGTGGTACAATTAAAATATACAACAACACAGCATTGTTCATTCATGAATCAATTGATGCATCAAAGACAAGATAATTAATGGTTCATAACCTGTTGAGAAATAAGTGCATCAGTAAATAACAACTTTTGGATGGATAAACATAAGTAGTCTCAGATAGAAATTTGTTCGTCCATCATTTAGGTCAACCATCTGTGATAATATGCCTTTAAAGGACAATTATTTCCACTTTCAAAACTCCTAATACATATACATGTACTATATTATTAATCATGTAAATCATGATATGCACATCCTGCTTTTCTAATTCTAAGCAATATGCTTTCTATCTGAAATGGATCTCGCCAAATTTTCTATCTCACAAGTTTTATTCATGACTATTTTTTTTTTAATGTAAACTGGTAAAAGGTTTATTTTGACAAGACTTCAATTCTGATAGGTTGTAATTAGTATTATGGAGTGGCAGATATTGTCACCTGCATTTATGTTTGTTTAGTATCACCTTGGAACGTTTTGTTATCCACAGAAAATATGATTTCCTAAAAGGTGTACCAAAGTTCTTAAGTTCCTTTATACTCAGAGAAACAAAATTAATCTCTATTTCAAGCCAATGACTCTAATAATAATATTGCACTTGATAATGCTATTCTTTTTCTATTTGTCCTCCAAATTACTGACACTTATACTATAATCCACGCTTCTTTAGTTACCAGCACCCCCTGGTGGGACCCAAACAGGGGAGACGACATAGTATGGGTGTACTGACCTCTCCCTATACCCTTCTGTCTTAAAATGAACATTCACATGATAGAGAGATTATTAGGATTACTGATATTAAGTGAATGAAAGACAAATTGGTATATCATTCAATATATGAGGAATTTCAACGCCTGATCGTATCATAGCATAGCAATGTTATCCTGCTGGATTGTGGGCAAATCCTGCAGATACAGCTGTTGTAATCAGAGTATTAGGGTAGCCTTGGGAGGCGTCGTTCTATTTCAGCTTATTTAAGCTGTTGTTTGGCCATTTTACTTATATATATATCTACTTGACAACCTCGTTTGAATTCTGCAATTGTTGGATATTTCACTAATCAGCTAATCCTGTCTTGATTTGCAATGTATTTTTTTTTTTTGATTTTTTTTTTTGTTATTGGTGTTTAGAGTCACTATCTAGAGATTATTTCGCTTGTAGTATGGGTACTTTTCTTTCCCATTCCTTTACCATTATAACCTGAGTTCACTAAATCCCAATACCCTATCGAGGGTGACGCCTATGTGTGAATAACTTCAATGGTGGAGCCTATAAAAGTATAAGTGTTCTCTAACTTCTAATATTTGGAACTTATTTAACTGTTTGTTATTTCAACTACTTTTTGGAGTATTGGCAAGTTAGAAAATTAGAACCTAGCAGTGTGGGGTTGGGGAGAGATAGAGAAGTCAATGTCGGGATTCAAACCCGGGCCATCTGGATGAGAGCATAGCTCCATATTCGTTATACCACATGTGCATGAACAGATATAACCAAGGAACAGCAAATTATATCATTACATAGCTATATCAATTTTACATGTTCAAATACATTACAATGAAAACATTTAGTAATGTTTGTTTTTGTAATTGTAGTACAAGTATTACTATTGATCAGTTTGATGGTAATATTGTTCTATTTGTTAAATTCTTCAATAGTTGACGGACCATGTATTTATGTCAATATATCAATGTTTTCAAAGTATTGCACGATTTCTGCGCCCGACACAAAATGCACGTGCAACATTGCACATGGTTTGGGTATGTCGGTCGGCTGATGTCTGTCAGTCTGTTTGATTGACAAGTGCCGTTCTACAAGTCCATTATTGAATGGAAGGACTTGTGTATCTCGTGATATACTTGTTCCTTCCATTCAATAACTCTAACTAATATCACAACTTGTCAGTTTAGGGCAGGAGGAAACCCACAACATCCGTAGCACTGGATGTTGCAGTAAACCTGCGAGCACCGGCTGGTACTGTAATAAATCATGATATGAGGGGAAGCAAGTGGAAATATTTGTTTTATTTGTCCAAGACTTCATTAACTGACACCACACACATTTAGTCCATCCATTTATCAAATTATTTTACTAATTACACGTAATAGTAGGAATGATTTTTTTTTTTTAAAGATGTTAAAAAACTTGTTACCTAAAGCCAGCATTTATGTTGCATGTGCATACCTCCCTGGACTATCCTTACGACTTTTTTTGTAGTCATCTAGTATGAAAATTGTCAAATATATATGATGGTCATCAGACAGATTGCAGAATTTCTGTTAAGATAAATTCATTTTAGATTACTATCTTAGTGAGTCTGTATCATCACTGTTCAGTCCGTTTCCATCTTTTCCGATATGAATTTTTACTTTTCTAGTAAGCACAGCAGATTTTGCATGCAAGTTAGACGATCAACTCCCCAATTGTGTACTTGTTCTATCAGTATGATCTAGTCTGTGCCCGATATGTAAATCCACCCAGACTACCACCATTTATTACTGCGGTTCATCCCTTGTCCATTCTGGCGATCGGCCGTGATGATGATGGTCTCTGGCCAGCTAGTCTCTCCATCGTATTATTAACCGAGGGTGTTATCATCTAGACTGTTCCTGGACAAGGCACTATTTTAACACACCTCTCTAGCCATTGAGGCACATAAAGCACAGATAACCTTACATCCAGGGATGTTGGAACTATATTGTTGGTGTAGGTGTATGGCAGCGAGTCGGTCCCAGGGAAAGTGTAATTACACACGAGACGGATAAGGATGCGTTTCCAATATTGTTCGGTTTGAATTGACCACTTCATTGTCAGTATTCTCGTTAATCGTTAATGAGAGGGCATTTGTGGAATCACCGGTCACATTGTCCATTCACCTTGTGGTTATTATAGATAGTTGCATTGCTTGTAGTAGTAGCATCATGAATATTCATCATGGCCATCATACAATTATTATATGCCCATACAGGACACTCTGTTGGTATGTTTCTTGGTTTTATCAATTTGTTTTTATGACAAAATGCATATATTTGTAGAAAATATTAATTTCCCTTTACCCATTATTGGGTTTTGATTCAGAGCTGAATTTTTTTTCCAATTAAACCAAGAAAGAACATGCAGATTAAATTGTTTGATATCGTCTCTTGAAAGTACTTCAAGTGGTAACTTGGGTGTCGTTTCCAGTGACATGTCACGACCATCACCCACAGTTAACATCCCCCTGGCGTTAATGTCCTCTTACCTCATGAGAGACCCCAGTAAAGAGTTGAGGGAATTCACTGTTCAATTTAATTGAACCCTGGGTGCTTGCCAATGGTCCTCGATGGCCCTTGAACCTAGAGTCTGCCTCCGTTATGAGGCCAATAATGGCGGCCATTGACAGAGTGGTGCCGCCAATTTCTCAATAATTTCTGTGAACAGTTATTTCATGCTAATAAGGTGATAATATGAACTCTTGTAATGATTGAATTCCCAACTTTTTGACTCCTTCCCGAAAATAATCAGCATGTTCTTATGTCCATTTATACAATGAATATGAACAAGTTGAACAACATAACTTTTTTTATTATATGAAATCTTGTTTTGGCGACATGACTAAATCGATACTTTTATGTCTAGAATATTTGACCAATAATAATTTTATTTACTAGTGAAGTGAAATACACTGTATTTAAATTAAACTATTGCTTGAAATTGGAAATCCAGAGTATCTTTCGTGTAAGTAGAAATGTAGCCATGTCCAACTTACTTCTGTCTCTGGAGAAAATGTTACATTTTTGAGTCCTCTGGGACAATGCAATCTGCGTTGTGACTCGACAATGTTTATTCAAATATTCAAATGAATCTAATGCACGTGATCCCTATACATGTGTGATGGAGCTATCTGATCTGACGGCTGATTATCCCCGATGTCAAGCAACAAGTGAGGAACCTCCTGTTCTGACTTGCAGAGGAGGGCCGGGGCTCATGTCGGATTTTCCGGCCTAGGTATCGGCCGATTACTTTTGAATTCATCATCATGCGGAAATCTCTCATATCGCTTGTTGATGGCCAACAGAGATAGGAAGAGTCCTGGGAATTATCAGGTATTGATGAGACGACTTAGTTAGTCCTCTACTGCGGTCATTAAGGGGAACGAAGGGCTTTGCTCCTCCACCAGTGCCACTTATTGCACAACGGATTGTCGGTCGAGTTGATACAGGTTTGTCACTAACAGAGCCGACCTCTGTCATTACTCGGCGATATGAACCTGTTGCCGCTCGCAAACCAAACACGTCGTTGATCCTTTGCCAAACTACTGCATAAAATACTCATTTAGTTTTGCAAATTTGGTCATCATTTGCATCCAGTTCCTCGTATATTCTCATCACTCTCGGGGCAGCATAGAAAAACTCGTCACACGATCAGACCTGTTTTTGAATAACATTAGGCGAGGCATTATCTGTTCTAGTCGTACAATTAAAAGCTTCAGAGACGTTCTTCTTTAAGTGTATTGGGTGTGGGTTATGAAAGTCCAAATGGGTCTGGTATTTATCTATTTGTCAAAGTCCTGAATGTAACACTGAGCCAGACATGAGTTACTGCTTCACTTTATTATGACATAAAAATGTAAATCCTCCATTTTCCGTTCACCAATTTGATCTACGGATTCATGCATTGGGTAATTTGCAGAAATCGCAATGCATTGAAAACTTGAAGAGTCCTTGGCAACTAACTTGGCCAGTTTGCTATTTCATTGTGGTACGAGTTAGCTTCAAGTTTATTGCTTAGTGCAGTACAAAGCAGCAACACTGAGAAATCAACTTGCGTTGAATACTGCTGGCCGATGACAGAACTCTTTTGTGGGATGTTTTAGTGGGATTTAAACTGGCATTGTCACGTGAATGGGGGATCTGAATTAACTGCGCGAGATGTTAAGAATTAGGGTCGGATGGAACCCATCTTTGTACCGATCAAACAAACATGGCTGCCATTTATCTTCATTATTTGTTAGACTACTTGTCAATTTTGTTCATACTAAACACTGGTAGAGGTGGCTGCTGTCACACCTAGTGAAACACAGTCATTCAAACATACTGCCGAAGAATATTCAGCCTTTTGTCGACTTTCCGAACATGCCCGCGACAAAGGCGGTGAAAACCTCAGGTGTGCAAAATGGTCAGATTAGAAATAAACGGCTCAACTGCGGAGGGGCTAGCCGGAGAGCTTTCAATCTTTTATTGAGTGTCATTGCGAGGCAATTTTCCATCTGGCTAGCTGCGAGCAATAGGCCAGAATATCAAAAAGTCGTAGTGGATCTAGGCTATGGTCCCGACTGCAAAAGTACTGCCAGAGTAGTACAAGTTGAAAGAGACCTTTCGTAGTTCTCTCCAATACCTCACTGACTCACTGACTCGTTTAACCGCGTTTCTCTAGACAGTCTGTATGCCATTCAAGGCTCGTTCACTGAACTTAATTACTGCTGGATTTCTTTGTGCAACTTTGTATCACTAAAGTACTGCAATATCTTTCTACAATCAGTGGGTAGCTTCATAACAAAAAAACTAAGTTTTATGTGGGTTTTTTTAATTTTCTTTAACGCTACATTTCAAATAGACTTTTATATTGGCTCAAGCTAAACTACTCACAATAGCAGATCATTTAAGTCAAATTTGTTAGGATAAATAATTTTAGTTTGTTTTTTATATTCAGTGTACACATTTGAGGTCTGTACATTTTGAGCAGAGCTTGTACTATGTCCACAGATATTAGTTTTAGTTGACAATGATCATCATTAATTTAGATTCAAGAGGGTTGGTTAAATTTTTAACAACTGCTATCTATTATTACAATGTATATGTAGTACTAAGATATAAGTTAAGTTACTAAAGAATATATCTAGATATATGGAGGTAGGGAATTCAATTGTGAATGTCGGTGTATTATTTATTTCTAACCTATTCAATACTCAATACTTATTGCATTAGTAAATAAGATTTGTTTACCAAGTTTTGTTTCATTCATAGATAAAAGACCAGCTGACTCAACAAAGGTAGTCAGATTGTTGACATTTAATCATGGATCAAGAGAACCAGCACATGTCAATATGACCAGAATAATATTTGTTCCAGTGTTCACACGTCAGTTCACACGTCTGTTCACATATATGCTAGTCGATAGTCACTTTTGATCACTTTTTATTAACATTTTCAAGCCAATAAGTGTTCATATAAGGTTTCTTTTTTATCATTATTATTTTGATGTCAATAAAGAGAGTAATAAATATTAAGATAATCAGTTTGTAATAAACAATTCATGTGTATGTCGACATATCTCCATGTGACATTCTGGTGTTGTGTCCCATTTCTTGGTTTGGTTCAGTGGAAGAGTCTCCCAGATGACATTAGATGACATCAGATGACATTAAACCCCTGAAACTGGTCCAGAGTTTTTCTTCCAAGTACAGGATATCACTTTGTGACACATTCAATTTGTTTTGTTCAGCGGAACATTTCTGTGCTGTCAGTATATCGGCTATTGCAGGCAACATGATAGACTAACCAGGGCCTCTAGAGGTGGAAGAAACACCAACATTTGTATATCAATTCTACCGACTAGTAATATGCATGTATTTATTTTGTATGTGCCATAAAAAAAATTTACCTTCTAAATCCCCAGAAATCTATACTTGCACATGAAAAATATCTTTAACAAGACTATTAGACTGAGAAATAGGTCTGTATTCCACTAACAATATTATGTGCATACTAGTACATGTACCGACTACTCTCTTGTTCGTTCATTGACAATTATTAATTTTATTTCACCTGTGTACCGCCTTCAATAACATGTTCTACAATAAATACCTACAGCTCGGTATTCCATGAAAGTGGGCGAACACAATACAAATCACAGGAAGGAAACTTGAGTATATTATTTCTCGAATCTCGTTCAATGTTCACAAGATAGCATCACAGACTGACAGATCTGTAGTAGTTAGAATCCGGTCTTTCTCTTAAGGTGTTGAAAGTGTGATAATCAAAGTCAATTAATGTTTACTTTCTAAGATTAATGCCACCTCATTTCTTCTTAATGAAAGTATCCCTAGCCCATGTAGCTGATTCCGTCTATATTGTTTACACGAGTAAATTAATCTAGATCAAATCGTGTGTGTGTTGCTGTTATATACGAAACAATGTTGCTGGATTGTGGGAAGGATTCATACCGCGATAGAGCCGTTTGGATTACACTTGATATTACATAGATATGTAAATTATTTTTATCTTGACATGGCTTTCACTAATGCGTCGCCTAAATACCTGTCCTTTTGTTTGATTGGTGGGTTGTGTCCATTAAGCCAAGAGTAACCTTTTGATAATCTTTCCTCAATCTCGGAGGAGAAGATCTGTTTCTAGTCTATCTAAGTATTTAACTTCCGTAAATAATAGAAAATTAATATATCAAACGGAAGGTCAAGAAAGGGTCATGAGAGCGCTTTGACTTGATACGTTATTGCTGGTATGATGGAGTAAAAAGTATGCTCTTTCAACTTGCTATTGACATCGTATGCTTGGAAAATTACTGTTTTGTTAAAAATTAAACAATTAATTCTTTTTCATATACCGTATAATTATTTTTTGACATCTTTTCTTTCTCTTTTTATACATTTTGTGTGTGTATATATATATATATTTATTTATATACAGTTTTGTTTTTATTATCAGTAATCATAAAATATATATTTTTGTAGCTGTATTAACCCTCTCCCTGCTGCAGGCAACCAGAGATGCCCTAAACAGTGGTACCGTACCCAATCCAGCAGGGAGAGGGTTAAAATAACCACTACAGTATTTAGTAATATTGTATTTCTATTTTGAACAAACTGATATGCGTATCATATTTCCATGAATTCAACTTTCAAGATAAATATTTATTCTACTCAATACATGTAGAAGAGATGATGAACATTAAATTGCAGGGTATAAAACAGTGCTTCTGTGCACTGGGAGACCACTTGTTCACACTTGTGAATTGGCGTGAATTTCCTCAAGTATGTGGTAATGTTAAAATTGTCATGCATTCATGCACTCGTCCTTGTTGGGGTCAGTCCGTCGAGTATGGGGAAATATCTGGACAAGATTTATGGAGTCGGGTTATCTTTAAATTGACTAGTTTTGTGATGTATCTACGTATTTGTTGACTATGTACTTAAGAGGAACGCGACCGTTTCTCAGAATATTTGACACCGAACACGGGTAAGATAACTCTTGACAGAGAATGTAATCGTGTCTGGGGACTTGTTAACGGTAATCCAGCAACAACTGAAGACCTCTGTCTGTTTGTTCGCTCCACTTGTAGTGTCTACTCTGGATTTCTCTATGCCAGGAGTTGATCATTTTCAATATTGGTGATTCATACATGTCTATAAAAATAGCACTACATGTATTAAAACTTGCACTGATTATGTTTTAAGCATTGTGTTTTTTAATGGATATTTATTTTCTGATTTTTATGGATAACTTGTTCGTGATAATTTTTGTCGCAAATGGGTGAAAGATTCCCGCAGTGACATTAAACTCCATATTCACTCACTCGTGATACTTTAGTCAAATATTGACAGATTAAAGTTTGAAGTAAAATGACTACATACTGTCACTATCAGCTATTTATAAAGTGAGGACGTTTGTTTTTGCACACCATGTTGTTTATGACAAGAACATTTGAGTTACGAAAAGATGAATGCAGGTAGTCCGAATAGAGATACAAATAACAAAAGACATGAATTTCTACTTAGTCCTTAGGATACCTTTAGCATTTGTTCGCTGGAATGAATAATAATTTTCCATGTGAAATCAGTTGTCATGACTGAAGTCTGCTCGGGGAAGCTTTGAAGTTTTTAATCTAAGGAAAGAAGTATATTATTGGATAATAATCATAAATCATTCTGGCTCCGTCGCCATTTATTCATTTTATCCATATTCGCGTAACGTAATTTGTGCACAGATTGTCTGATAAAACCAACAGACCTAGCACTTGGAGTTCCATGTACGGAGATCTCCATCGCTGTTTGAACCTGCAGCGAGTCCTCTTTCATATTTATTTGACAATCCCAGAAAGCAAGTCAGTAAGCTTGGCCTGTATAACGGGAGACGGTGTTCCTGATGGGAAGAAAGTGGTCTGCCCTTTAATGTCCTACATGATAAGAATTGTCTGTGATTGTGGAGAGTGGTCCGTGACACGCTCAATCTGCAGATTTGACATGTCCTGTTTGAAGTCCTGAGGGCTAGCTCAGGACAACATGTCCGCCGAAATCCTCAAGTGGAAACCAGGATTGCTGTTTGATTCTGTAATTAAGTGAAGATCTGGTGTGATCATTTCATTGATTTATTCACGTCGGGACAATCCTCTTCGCACGCCTTTTGATGGCAGTATTAGCAGCGACACTGCATAAAGATCACAAGGCGTCATGGCCGCCACAGGAGCAGAAGACCGGCTTGATTATGTCTCTTTTTCTCTGACAGGGATTTATCTCTTGACAGCCGAGTTTCTTCAGTCTTTCATGCCATTCACTGACTACTTTAACTTTAGTAACAGGAATCGCACAGGGATATATTGAAAATTGTCTCCTAGAAACATAGATTATGTCCGTCTTAAGACAGCTCTCTGAAGCCATGTTGTGTTTGACCGTCTGCTCATCCTAATTCCGTCACGTGGATGACGTCTGTTTACAACTGCATGCAAATTGCTGGATTACTTCTTGTAATTAGGGCTAAATGCTTATCTAATGTCAACTTTCTCTTGGATTAAGGAACCTTCATTGAAAATGAGTCAAGAATGGGATCTATGACATTATTCCGTAAATAAAAAGTGATATGGAGCAGATTTCTGATAGAAAGTGAGTCGAAGCAAGGGGTATTATCATCTGAGGATGTTCTGTGATGTTATCACTATTATGCTTGGTTGGAACTGAAACTAAGTAGCAAGTGGCCTCAAATACTGTTGTGTTGAAAATTGATCGCATCAATTGTGTCCTGATATAATAAACTAGAGCATGCCACATCAATATCACCAAGAAAATGTAGTTTTGGAATTATTCTTATATATTTTTACATTCAAGATCATACAACTTGTAATATTGCTTTAAGATATGTACTATTAATTACTATTATAGGTGGTTGACCTCTGATAATACTTGTTTGATTTATCCACGCAAAAGTTGTTCCTTCCTGATGTACTTATTTTCCAACAATCGATAGTTGTCAAAACATTCATATTTTGTATGAATAAAAGGAATGTAGCTCCCACAATGCGGATCGATGAAAGGGATTTTGGCAAATTAAATTGATAATGAGTATCACAAAAGAATGTAGTTTGCATTCATTACTAAAATATAGTAATAGCACACGCTCATTGAAATCTGTGATTGCATGCCTTTCAATTGAAAGTTTAATATTGATAAAAATTCTTTCAAAAGTTCTGGGGGTTTTTCATAATCAGATCAAATTAATAAAATGGCATGTGCATCTGTAAATGTGTGAAACTATCACAACTCAGTAAATTATTTATACACTACCGGTATTGATAATACAACATTTAGATTTTCTTTATGAATTTGGATGATTATCAATGTTATTAACAATATAAGTTTTGAACTTGTGCGGTGACAATGAATAAATATCTTAATAAGAAGATGACAGAAATATCACTGAATTGCTGCTATGTATGATGTTAAACCACAAATTAAATTGTATTTCATCAAACGATGTATATCTGTTCATTGTTCAACAGTTTTATGTACATTAATATGTTTGCATGTAAGTTTGTTATTTATCTGTAGAATAGCACATGTATTCATTGTTTTAACTTTTATACACTTAGAGCTGATCATGTATGTAGTGTATGCATTATTGCTATTGTTTATTGTTATTATTGTTGTTATTATTATTATTATTATTATTATTATTATTATTATTATTATTTTTTATTTATTATCATTTATGATAGTTATTATTATTGTTGTTATTATTATTGTTGTTATTATTATTATTATTGTTGTTATTATTATAATAAGTTTTAAATTATCACTATTATGACATATTGTTATTATTATAATGTTGCAGAGCAGCGGAAGAGAAGTGTGTTGGACGGTCAGACACCGTGTTGTCCCGTGTGTGGGATCACTCTTCGTGCCGGGGAGATAGAATCTCACATCAGTCTAGAGCTTGACAAGTTGGAGAAACTTAGCAGGTAACCGAAAACTTTCAGTGTATTGTGAAAAAACAGTAGTACCTGTTAGAGAGTTGCTATCCTACTTACAATGAGGACCATCTTCACTAGTGTACTATGGGCACAGGTTGGACAGTGACTTTCTTAATAATATAGTCACAGGTTGGATAGTGACCGTCTTCACTAGTGTACTATGGGCACAGGTTGGACAGCGACTTTCTTAATAATATAGTCACAGGTTGGACAGTGACTGTCTTCACTAGTGTACTATAGTCACAGGTTGGACAGTGACTGTCTTAATAATATAGTCACAGATTGGACAGTGACTGTCTAAGCTAGTGTACTATGAGCAGATTGGACAGCGACTGTCTTTAATAATATAGTCACAGGTTGGACAGTAACCGTCTTCACTAGTGTACTATAGTCACAGGTTGGACAGTGACCGTCTTCACTAGTGTACTATAGTCACAGGTTGGACAGTGACCGTCTTAATAATA
>JAULBP010044027.1:0-13271 GCA_032355345.1 Lepetodrilus pustulosus
GTGTCAAACGAAAAGGTCTACCTACGGTCTACTGGCAATTATACCAATATTTAATTGTCAATAATATTGCTACTGCTAATGTGGTAAATAGCTGGATGATTATATTGATGTTTGATGTGAAATCAAAACATTTGGTTCAATGTTGATAATTAAAGGCATATAATTACAGATTTCAAAGATCACCTAGCACTATATGTGAATAATAAATGCAAACATTCATTTGTGATAAAAATAAATAAATCACTTTTGTTGATCCACATTGGGGGAAATCAATGTACCAGTTAGATGTTCCAAAGGCAAAATAACTAGAGCTATGTTCTTTTTATCAATATAAAACAGGAAATTTGTGATATAAAACTTTCAAGTGTTGGGAAATAAGTATGTCAGTAAATAATAATTTTTTGGTGGACAAATCATATGCAAGTACAGTAGTCTCATATAGAAATGTGTTTGTCCATTATATAGGTCAACCACCTGTGATAGTATGCCTTTAATTAAGCTTTCTAAAACCAGTTCAAATGAATCACTGCAACTGGCCGACTGAAACTCATATGTAAATATTTTCCTATGAAAAGTAAAATTCATGAAATATATATTATTTTTAGATCACATTTTATTTATGTATTATAGTGTACGAGAGTGTGAATTATTGTTTTACGTTACAGCAGGAATCTTTCACCTAGTGCAATGAATTGTATCTTTTGGATACTGGTTTGTTTGCATAACTGGTTCCTTATGCATATCATATCCTTATGGATTAATTTCATAGTGCTGATGGTCAAATGTGTCTTTTAAAATTATAAAGCTAAGGATTTCGCCGATGGTCAAATGTCTTTTAAAATTATATAGCTAAGGATTTCGCTGATGGTCAAATGTGTCTTTTAAAATTATATAGCTAAGGATTTCGCTGATGGGCAAATGTGTCTTAAAATTATAGAGCAAGTAGATTTGCTTGAATTATTGTCTCATACTAGTATCTATGGTAGATTTTCATAAACACTATATAATGTATTTCTTTCAATGCATTTACTGCATGTGTTAAGAGTGACCTTGACCTTTGACCATCTCATGGCAGTGTGACCATGTATGCAACCTTTGTTCAGTGTCTGTTTCTTGTGTAGCGGCCATGATGTAAATATTACGTACACCACCCACACGATTACACATGGCTAGGCTGCGTAAGTTCGTAAGTTCGAATGGAGGTCAACGGTCATTTGTATGATGGATCTGGTGCAAATATTATCGCTAACTTACAAATTGATATGACAAATACAAGCCCTGTTTAGAAATCCTATTGATAGTTCACAAGAAATGGTCCAGTTTGTGAAATGGACATAAATCTATCAGAGCTTAGTAACAATGCAAGTATAATTCTGAACAGGCCTTAAAGCGTGCCTATTTTGGTATTTTAATTTATTTATTTGAATTTTGTTGCTTTCTAGAATCTTTCACTAATACCAGTATGTGCTACAGCTTTTTATGCCAAAGTGTAGTGCAGGTATGCATTCCGTTACCTGAAAATGTCGCGCAGATCATAAATTAACAAAAGAATTGCTAGCATATACCAAGTCATTCTCGACCAATCCTCTGATGTAAAAGCTCACAGTAACGTGGAAACTTTTCCCCTGACTTGTACTAATTCAATAACAAAACAACAAACCAATCACTTCATCTTGCATATATGTTTATTAACATATTTTTGAAGCACCTAGGAAAAGTATATAAATGCACTTGAAGAATTGAAGACTAGATAATATTCAACATGTAACATTGGACACAGAGAAGTGCCTCCAGTAAAATCAACTCTTCAGTAGCTTTAGGTGGTCAACAATGTATATTATATATTTATATGTATATATATATATAAGAACACTGTTACCATGGTTACACGCAACAACTATATATAAACAATGCTGTGCTATGTCCTTGGGTAGCAGTGTAGCATACGATGGAGTTAGATGCTTTTAGTATAGAATTACATAAGGGTACAACTAAGTTAGTCTACGAGATAATAACATGCTGAAAAACCCATTCCCGGTTTTAATGCTAGTAGTCGTGTTATTTAGCACATGTATACAACTGAATTATTACTGGGCTGCAAAAAGCATTGCAAGTATACGGGCCAATACTAAATGCTACAATAATGATACCAAGTTCTGCATAAGTTTGTAATAGGAAATATGCTTAAAAAATACAAGGTACAAATAAGAAATACATGTATAGAGGGTATGGAAACAGGGTAATAGTTGGTGGCGAGTTGATGGGGGTGGGGGTGGAGGGGTGTATTTCAGGGGGGTCAGGGGGGGTTTACAGTACTGGTATCAACAACAAGCACCACACTTGGGTAATAAACATGTATATTTCTAACACTGCGGTATATACTAAACAATGTAAAAACAAACAGGTCGGGGTGGGTGGGTAATAACAACGTAGGATCTACGAACACAATAATATGCTACTCTGCTTCTACATGATAGGAAAACAAGTCTTTGGTACTAAATCATATACATTGCATTTGGTATTCGGCATTCAAGGATTTTTCAGTTTGGTGGATGATGATGTATGTTGAATGAAAACCATTACCGTAGCTTGCTAATGATGACGATGAGACTACAAATGGAACTAGAACGTCTGGTATTGTTTTCTAACGTCTGGTATTGTTTTCTTTGTGAATAACGACAAAAATAATAATATTTAACCTTGACATTTGGCCTTATTCTGGTGATACCCTTGGATAAAACTAAAATACTTAATAGTTCAGGGAATTGTTTCACGAAGCTCTCGTATCCACTACGAGGCAATAGTGTTATCGTAGCGATCTCTTTTACATGGCGCTAGTGTACTTACGAGAGCACTGTGGTCTCATAGTGGATAGGAGAGCTTCGAGAAACAATGCCTTTGTGGTATTACGACATAGTAAACTGATGATCTGTGAATTTGGCACTGACAGACCTAGATTCTATAGCGCAACGAGTAGACTTTGTCTTTGCAATACGTACTCGACATCTACCAGGCATAATGACTTAAGATTACCGCAAAATAACAGGCCTTGAATAGACCAAATATGACCTTGATAACCCTTTAAAAGTCACCAAATTTTTTTTTTAAAATACAATGAGTTACGGTATTGTTTTACGTCAGCAGGAATCTCTCACCTACATTTGACGTTTACATAAAATATGAACTTGTGTTGCAAAAGAATTTGTTTCCAAAGTTTGCTCCTATCCAGATTACCAATTTTGTAAGCTTGATATTTTACCCTCTTAGGGCTATACGTATAGAAATATACGGTAAGCATGATAATAACGGGAAACCTAGTGGATCCAATATGGCTACCCTCATCTGGAGGGCAAAAACATACCAATAGAAAACTATTGATTAAAATATTTGAACCATACCAATCAATGAATATATTATATTTACATAAAATCCTTTTGCATCAAATTAAAAACCAAACTGTTTACATAAGTTCATGGGTGGGGAGCAATGTTCAACATCTAAATATGAACCTTATCTGCGATTACTGCTTATAAAATCCAGCTGAGATCACTGGCTCAAATTCACGTTGTATATTATAAACACGGGAATTGCTACAAACACGACTGAGTAAAAACATAATGGCCATATATACTGCAGTGTGGAAAAACTGAAGAGATTGAGGTGTGTGGGGGAGGCGAAGTCGGCATACACCTATGTTGAAGTCTATTGTCTACATGCTAATATATCTACACTTCATATACCACCTTCAGCTCTGAATATATATATATATATATATATATATATACTATGGTACACTTTGTGTCTGGTTTGGTCTCTATATGTACAACCAACTACAAGCACAAGCTGACAATATTCATGCATTGCCTACGATTATTTCCGGTAACATTACACGCATATCCTACGACGGATATGGATTGTCCGATACATTTTGATTATACCCTTGATTGCACTGTGAGTTAACTGCCTCTCCCTAACCCCACCCACGTCCACTGTAGTTGAAAATGCCGAGACATCGGCAACTTAGCGCCATCGAACTAAATACGACCATAATGTCGTACATGGTTTAGCACAGTGCAATGCAATAATAGATATCTAGTGAGGACCCATTTCACTGTAGTGAAGCTGCCATTTTTATTATGTTTTTGGCGATTGGCTTCAATTTGCTTCATTCAATTAATAAAGATACTACATAATAAACAAGTCTATAAATGCCAGATATTATTATTATTATTACAAAAATTCTATTGGTTAATATTTGTGAAAGGGGTAAAAAAATGGTTCATATTTATTTGAGGTCCAAACAGAAAAATCTTTAATATTGTCGTATTTCTGCACTGCAATGTACCAAACCAAGAACATTAAACCGATATTCATAATTCAGCTGTACTTAATAAATGAATGTCGTGTAAGAATATGTATACATTTATACAATGGATATTGCACGATGAGTAACACAAAGCTAACACTAATGAGTTAATATTAAAGCAAAAATAAACAAACTGAGCGCGTTTACTGATTGCAACACCGCGAAATCGCCTTTCCTATGGCCTGACACTCGTATGAGTTAGCGTGTCTCGTCACGGTGCCCTTCCCAACATAATATCAGTCCGCATACAAAAATATACGAGGTTTACAGACAAACTTGAGATATGTGATAATATCTGCAATCACGTAAACATACCATGACACGTTCCTTCGAGCACTGAAGGCTTTGGCATTCAGGCAGTAATTAAAACTTAGAAATGAACATTTCTTTTGGTTGGTTGGAATAACATCTAATCATAGAACAGGGGGTGGAATAAAGCTAAAATATAAATCGTTCTTTGCCAATTCTTCTCAGTACTTAATAATATATGTTTGTTTCTCAAAGTAGAGACGTAGGTATTTGACAAAAAAAGAATAGCTAAACAAAATTCGGTGATAAAAAAAGCAAAAACAAGTGAAATGAAACTTAGATGAAATGATGAAACTGCAACAAGATATGTTTACAGGGAGCACTTAGAACTCTCCTATAGCCGATGCAAAATGCAAATGAACAATAGGTTGGTTAAAGCTTTGGTATTTGTAAACACTAACAATTATAGCACTATATACTAACAGAGGAGCATGCCTACAGCAGCAGCAATGGTTAAAGTCCGTGCTGATATATATAGCGATCGATGACACCATAGTAAGTTGAAATGGGAAGAACCAACAACATACAGAAAATAGAAATTCAATAGAACCATAGGACATTTAGTATGTAAAAAGTAATTCAGGAGGGGGGCCTTTCTTTTCTTTCTGACAAAATATTTTCAGCTCTAAAAGTTGAACTGACACTTTTTTTTCATAAAAATTCTCAAATAATATTTTTCTTAAAAATAAGACAACATTTGACATTCACTGTGTGAATTCAATAAATATTTTTCAGGTGCGTGTAAAAATCTTGGCCTTAATATAGGATGCCAATGTAACTTGTCTCAAATCTAATTTTCATACACGATTATCTACAGTGAATTCATCCTTCATGGGAAGAAATACCTACAACAATCTTCATTATACAGAGGCAACCATCTTGATTGTGATGGTTGTGCGACTCCTACTCGTTCGTCGTCCACGTACAAACAGTTCTGAAAAACGTGTGCGTTCGCAGCCCCATACGTTTCATAATGAGCAAATATTCATGGAACCAGTATGAGTTTAACTGTAATTATTTAAACGACTGGACAATTCCTGGTAAACATGCCCGCTGGCGGTGGAACGTACGATCAGTAGGAAGTTGCACAACCACAAATCCAACGGAAATACCAACTGCAGAAAGAAAGTAAAGGCCATATAAAACAGCATAGGCACATTGCTTGAAAAAACCACAACCCTTTAATACCAGACATAAAACTCGGTGTCTGTTTGTAATGCTAAACTCTGAAACAAGATACAGGGACATCATACACAGAGGTCGGGAATCATCCTTAAATGCAACAGAGAAGGTTGAACTGTAGAATATCGACATTACCAGGTTTAATAAAAATTTACTCATTAAAAAGGGCAAAGATTTGCATGAACAACACATATTTATATAACGTAACCAATTAGCAATATATAGTCCAAGTTTAAGCTAACTGATTGTACATGTCGATGTCCAACAGAAATAGAATTGGCTTAAGACGTTTTCTTAATTCGTTCCTATGGATGACCATTGGTGCTAAATTTATGTTCCGTCTCTAAATGCGTCAACTACGTTGACTTGATGCGTGTGTACATGAGAGCAAGGCATTGAGATCACTGGGCTTTTACATTCCTCCGAGATTCCAGCAAGGCAGTTTAGGCTTGTTCTAGTTTACCCTAGTATGGTGTAGTACTACTAACAGACTTACTCTCATCATTTCAAAAGTAACACAAGTAATAGTTGCAAACAACCATCTAACCGTTTCTATGTGCATCTTATCATAACATTACCATATTCATTAACATAATGAAAGGTTGGATAAAAAATATAATTGATCATTAGCAATATTGAAATGCTTATCTCTTTATCATTTTCTGACCATGATTAGGAACATTTTGGTTTGATTCTAAGAACATGACAATTAGCTGGGGATGTTTAGAAGACAGTCAGATAGTTTGAATATCATTAAACACAAACATGCACACACACACACACATACACCAGGTTTCTCTTGTACGATTGTAAAATTATCTACCCTTGGATGTAAAACTTCAAGTTTTTATGGGAAAATTTCCATATTGATCTACAAACAATGCAAGTTCTAGTTGGATAATAATCATACATCTTCTACCGAGATCAAAATTGCTGTTTTTCATTGCACATACTTGTTTGTGAAAGGAATAAATGCTAGAGCTAATCTGTGAATTCTACAGATTTTATAATATAATTTGAAACACTACCAGAAATTAATATAATTTTGCTCGAACTGTCAAAACATCAACTGTTGAAACATCACATTCCATGCAAGACGGATAATCTCTTGGTAATTATTGTATAATAATCCATTATCAGATTCAACATATAATTTACCTACCTAAAGTCATTAATAATAGCAATGTTGTAAGTTCATGTTCATTGTCCTTTGTGAAATGTACACGGAACATATAGTTCTTATTTTATGGAATACCGTAATTCCTTTAATAATTCGAACAGGAGAAAATAATTAAATTGGTGGCTGTAGAAAAAGATGAAAATTAAAAATGATCTGTGTTCGAATAATTTGGGACAGCCAAATTAAAGTAAAAGATATCATTGCAATTGAAATGGTTAATAAATAAATGATCTTTTCAAAAGATTTAAATCTAAATGACTGTTCGAAGATTTAGATGATTAAGATTTGAAAAAAAAAGTCATGTTTGTATTTTTAGGGTCAGAATTTTGAAAATCTTTGGACAATTAATTTAGGTGTTTGAATTATTAGAGGGTTCAAATTATTAGAGTAATTACGGTATCTATCTATAAAGGCAATGTTGTAAGTTCATGTTGATTGTCCTTTGTGAAATGTACACTGAACATATAGTAAGTTACGGTATACAGTGTATTACCACAGTAAGTTATGGTATACAGTGTATTACCACAGTTTATACATTCATCAGTCAATTGATAGGAATTAATGTAAGCATTTGATTGGTCCACGTGTCTCCAACAGGGTTGAACAAGAGAAACATGGCGTTGTGCTGAGTTTCGCACCCGAATTACTTAAATATTGCACACACATTTCTCCTTAGGAGACCATACAGCAAGATTGACAAAAAAACATTTTGATTCGGTATTGTTTTACAAATAAAATCTGTAAGTGTGTAGTGTTTTTCTCCCTGCATAGGCAAAATTGTAGACATAATATATTGGTGTATTGCACTATTTGCTCATAATTCATTAAAAAGTTATAATAAAAACGGTAAACCCTACCTTCAAACACTTAACATGATAACGGAAGAGCAATTACGCCGTACCACCGTAGACCGCGCCCTTCGCACAAAACATTCAATCCTATATATGTGTATAGCTACAAATAAGTCTGGCTATTTTGGCAGTATTACATTCAATATACATAATAATAATAATGATTAAAAAAAAAGAATCAATATAACAGACATACACATGAAATATGATACAGTTCACAAGGGCAGCTGAAATAACTCCCCGATAAAGACTAGATCTTTGGTGTGCATATATTCAAGTTTATGTGGAAGAATGCAAATAGCTGTACTCGTGGTAGAAAAAATGGTGCATAGATAGTTAGAGTGATTTGAAATCAGTGAGCAAAGTTCAATCCCACAATATCCAAACTTTGGAACAAAGAGATGAATCACTATGAGTGGAAAACACAACACAAAAATTCAAACAGAGTTGTTCCCCTTTGTTGTAGATTTGTTGTGACTGATCTCCCTTGTGTGCGAGAGTTGTCTCACCCTTCATATTAACACAATGATTGTTTATAGTCTCCTCCGCGAGAAGGTTAGATGGCAGGCACTGCTTCAATGTAGTATGAATTTCTAAAGAATATCATCAACATATTATATATATGGCACCACAATATAACAAAGATACAAGTTTAGCTCATGGGGTGGGGGGTGTTTTACAATACAGTGTTAGCACCGAATCAGGTTCAACAATACACTATATTTGGGAAGGCAAAGGGAAACAACTGTGAGTGGTGTGAATATAATAATATTGGCAAAACTGAGTGTTCCGTAGTGCATCGACTTGCATTTAACCCTCTACCTGCTGTATTAGGCGGAGCCTCTGCTATTTAAGGCGTGGAGAGGGTTAATTAATGGCATAGAGAGGCTGTGTGCATCGCCATCGACCGTTTGGTCTAGGAAAACGCATTTCTGAATTTCAAAGGCTATTAAGCTCAATGATTAGCTCGAGGAGTTTAGTGGTAAGCCATTATTTGGTAAGTCGATGGGTCAATGAGAAATGGGCCTCTCAAACAACCACACTATCTCCGTGTCTTTAGTTACCATGGAAGCCATAGTGCAATCAGAGTGAGCACATGAAAGATATTCAAACACGGAGACCCGAAAATAGTGAGAGGCCCATTCTGCACATTCCATCTCTTCTCTCTGAGACTGGTCCATGCTCTACAATTTTCCACGAAATATTTTAACGTAAAATATTTCTAGAATTTCCAAATGAAATATCAATTAATCGGTTTTGTTTTAGAGAAGTTATCCACTAAGAGACCATAGCACTCTCTTTGCTGATAGCTAATGCACTGCAAAGAGAGTGTTATGGTCACTTAGTGGATAATAGAGCTTAGTGAACAGATACCCTGCACTCAAAATATGACAGCAAGTTCTGTTGCTATGCCAAACATACTATATTTTATCAGTCAGTAAATGGACTCCCACGGACCGCCCCTCAGTGATAAGAGTGCAACACTCAACAGCAATCAACATCCTGCTCGGTCCCCTAAAGTTGACAAAGGGAGACTATCCACGAATGAAAAAGGAAAGATAGAAAAACCATGCAAATTTCATTGCTAGGTGGGAAAGATAACTCCCAAATCTTACTAGCAAAAGGGAGACTACTGGGTAATGCAAACACAAGCATGCCATGAGGTACAGGCCAGCTGGAGACAACACAGAGGGACCGAGACGAAAGGGGAATTCTGTGGGGAATTCCGGTGGGGAATTCCCGCACACTACAACTGAAAGCATATGTTCCGCGAGTTGGAGATCTGGAGCAGGATGGTGATAGGAGCTTGTCAACTACCAACACGAGGTTCTACGTCACAACATTACGTGAACAATCTGTCACCTTGGCACAAATGATTAGTAAAAATGGATACAGTCTGTACATGCTACATTTACACTTGGTAAGGTAGAAAAGATAATATTTGAGTTTATGTCGAGTACAAAAATAGATTGTAGTCTTGTTTTACCCTTGGCAGTGGAGAAATGGTTTACCATGCCGTGATTATTTATAATGGGGGATGTATATTGACAAGCGGGTGTTATGGCAGAACACTGACAATGTACATTTCACCAGTACGACGCGACTCCCAGACGTCTATCTGGGAGCCGCCAAGGGAAGATAACTCTGGCATGATATCCAGATCTTGTCATATGACCATGTTCGGCCCATCTAGCAGATGGACATGCATTTTAACGGCCATTTATTTTTCTCCTCAAAACTCCCAAGTATCACTTTCACTTGTTTCGATGTTTTTCTGTATTTTTTCGATACTGGCATCTCTATCTGGTTCCTCCCAGTTCTCCTCTACCATTTCAATAGCCCTCTGCAGCTTCTCAATCTTGACCACGTGACCAATGCGCTTCATGGAGAAGTCCGTTACACTGCCGCTATCATTGCTGTTCTCCTCAATGTCTTTGTTTTCCTTCTCCTCGGTTTCATCCTCGTCGATGAGTGTCTCCACATGGAACTCCTTCTTGATTGACGCTGCTTTAACTCTCTCCAGCTGCGTGCCCTCGTGGACCCGCTGCGGGTTCGAACGTTTTCGCTTGTTGACCCCCGCAGGGGCCGGAGGCGGGAACACGTTCTTGTCCTCGCCTCCGAATCCCAACGACGGACACAATTTTCCGTCGCCGTCGCCTCCACCCATGCTCTCGTCCCTGTCCCGCTTGCCCTCGCCCGGGTCGTCGCCATTGTTCAAAGAGCTGTTCCTGCTGTCTGGAGACCGCGGCAATCCCACGTTGGCCACAGGCTCGAAGCGTGGGAACATCCACTGACTGGTTTCGTTGTTTTGGTAACTTTGGTACAGAGAGTTGTCCCCGGAGGCGCTGGACATATCACTTTGATTGGAGCTCTCGTCCATCTGCTCCGCCTTGATGCTGCTGGAGTCACTCTGAGTGGGAGTCAACAGCCCGCCACCCGCGTGGTGCTGCTGCTTGGCACGCATTCGGTGGTTGTGGAACCAGTTGATGACCGTCTTGACCCCGACGCCGAGGTCGTTGGCCAGCGCCTCTATCGTGGTCTGGTTCGGGTAAGGGTCGTGCGCGTACGCCAGCCTCAGAGAATCCTTCTGCTCCTCGGAGAAGAAAACCCGTGGCCTTTTTGGCTGACTGGGAGAGTCGAAGCACCTTTCGTCCAAGCTGCTCTTCCGTCGACGGTGAGCTGAAATGAAAATAAAACAGAAGACCGTAAGTGAGCGTTCTTAGTTTCACTGAGGAAGACATAATTTTAACTTAAAAAATTACAATTATGTGCACTTTAGATTTGAAACGAAAACACCGAAAAACCCATACCCAACCAAAAAATTAGTTGTTCATCAATTGACCAAGCAGATACCTACTACTTAGAAGCAAGCTGGATCTAAGACTACAGACTAGTGGGAGGTCTACAGACAGTGGTGCAGTGAGGGCGAGAGGTTACATAGAGGGCAGTTAGGACAGACAGCAGATTGTTAGCAAAGAAAAACAAATTCACTGCAGATTGGGAGTTTCCTCATTGGATATCGTATACATTCCAGTATCGTCTGGTGCTTGTACAAAAAAACCTCATCATTATTTCATGTTCATTTCCCTTTTTAATTCTCTAGATAATAAAAACATTTTGATTGCAACAAGATATGATATTTGGATTGCATTAGTTTTTAAATGGAACCAATATGTGGGTAATACGGTTAGTCAATCGAACAATATACTGTCCACGTTCATTACTAAGCATAAATAGCCCCGAGGACTAGCATTAAGTTAGCAAATTAAAAGTATATTCACAGCAGCAAGCATTTCCCTTTTTTTGAGCATTCTTCCGATATATATATTTCACATTTGCACAGCAGGTTAATGTTCCAGAGTTAATCATGGTATGCCTCTATGAGTGAGGCCGACATACCTTTCATTTGACTTTGGTAATGTTTTAGTCGGTCTACACTCTGCGGGTCCCGCAACCATAGGTGCATTTTGATAAAGGGTTCTCTCCCTTTGATACTGAGCATGTGCCACGGCTTGGGCTTAGACAGAAGCTCGCTAACCGATCCCTGAGACAGTCCCAGGACAGCCTCGCCGAACAGTTTCTGCCCCAGGTTGTGGAACTGGAGGACGTCCTTTACCCGACTGGTCAGCCCCAGGGTATCGATCTCCAACGTCATGGCTATTACCTCCAGAGTGGAGGATGGGAAGGCGAAATTCCCGCCCCAGTTACGTGGAGACGGGTCGTGAGGGAAGATGACTTCGCCCGCGGCGGCGGCGGCTGCTATGGCTGCCGCCGTGGCCAGAGGGGGCAAGTGGCCGGGCGGAGCCGAGCTACGGTTGTCGGGGGTGCGCGAGGACGCTGGCTGGTCGCTAGGAGGACAGGTGGTGGGCAGAGGTGGAGGAGGTGGCGGTGGTGGCTCTACAGAAAACAAAACGGGAAGAGCAAACTAGAGACAGACCGACAGGAAGATGAGTGGTAGGGCGAAAGGGGGGTGGGTGGGCGTGATGAGCGATGAGAGTGAGTGGGGTCCAGTGAGAGTGAGTGAGGTCCAGTGAGATTAAGTGAGTGAGTGAGGTCCAGTGAGTGAGGATCAGTGAGTTTGAGGTCCAGTGGGTTAGGGACGTGGAGGGGTGAGGGTATGTGTGGGTGAAGTTGAATAAGCAAATGGGGGTTAAGTGAAGTCGAGTGAATTGGGTTAGTAAGTGAGCAATCAAAGAGAAGAGATGAGAGAATGTGGATGCATAGTTGGATAAAGTGAGCATGGATGAGTAATCAATGGATATGGAAGAATGTGAAATGTGGGATTGGGAACCATGAAAGAAGATGGGGGGAAATAGAGAATATTGGAGGTGTAAGTGTTGAAATGAAAGAAGGTACAGGCGATCTTGTTGAGATGAAGTAGAAATATGGTTTCTTTAAATCTGAAGGCAAGCCAACCATATCTGTCTTTTTCTCAGGTAGGAATTGCTGGCAAACCAAACATATAGCCAATATGAATAATCAGTGATCTTGGCACAATCACTGAATCTTACATAGAACTCCTGATATAGGGAAATAGGGAACAAATCAAGTATCCTCTCTGTCCTATTGGAAGTAGCTACAAATACCGAATAGGATTGTTTTATAATCAGCTTGAAGCTCAATGGACGAGACATCTATGAAAGCTCAATTGACCATGAAGTGCCTGAAGCTCAATGGATGAGACATCTATGAAAGCTCAATTGACCATGACCTCATACATTGTCAGTTAGATGCAGGCTTCAAACAGGGAAGTGCTCACCACGGAACATCACAGCATAAGATGTTCCAGCTCCAGCTAGAAGCTTTCAACAGGAAATGACCATCATAGAACGGTCAGTTTCAGCTACAAGCTAGCAACAGGAAATGACCATCATAGAACGGT
>JAULBP010044137.1:0-13271 GCA_032355345.1 Lepetodrilus pustulosus
CCCTATTTTCTATTTGTTTATTGAATAGTTCATGTATTCTATCTGATCCTCTACAATCAACAACACTGCCCTGCTTGGACTTTTGTCCTTTACAGATAATCGTTGATTTATGGGTGAAACAGTAACTCGCTCACCTTTCTTTTCAATATGAACAGAATCTATTTTATGTTCTCCCGTCAATCATGAACATGTACACCATCAGGGAGCTCACTTGGGTACAGTTCACAGGTTTGAAAGTAACTTGTAGAAAATAGTGTGTATGTGAATGACTTTGACTTCAGGTTGTGGGGGAGATTGAAGAGACGGTGAAGACCGGCCTATGGGTAGGAGATTGCTTCATCTACACCAACAGCGTCAACAGACTCAACTACTATGTGGGTGGGGAGATCGTCACCGTGGCTCACTTAGATAGGTCAGTAGAGGTGTTCGGACTCTAGGTTTCTCTGTACCTTCTCAAACATTGATTCGGCATGATGGATGAAAGATTTCTGCTATGATGTAAAACAATAATTCACTCACACTCAAGCATTCGATATGCATCATACATTTTGTCTTGGCATATGAGTGCAAGATATCCACAACGACTTTAACCCTCTCCCTGCTGGATTAGGCACAGACACTACTCTTTAGAGTATCTCCGGTAAATCAAATCAAACAAAATGCTGATGTTTTAGATTGCAATTATAGGAAGGCGCAGTTGATTTTTCTATCAATATCGTAAAATTGCCACTCGAATCGAAACAATGTGTTTAGTATCTATTTCCCAGCAAATTTTCTTAGTTGGTAACAAAGTGTTATCTTATTTTGTCTAAATAAAATCGCATAAAGAAAAGTATATCCTAAATCAACAAGCATCAGTCAAGTTGCATGTATGCAAATTACATGTACGTCCCAAATAGGACCGTCTGGTCTGTGCTAGTATACAAGATGTGTATTTCAGAGTGATGTATCTGCTGGGCTACATCCCGAAGGACAACCGTCTGTACCTGGGAGACAAGGAGCTGAACATCGTCAGCTTTTCACTGCTGGTGTCGGTGCTGGAATACCAGACGGCCGTCATGAGGCGCGACTTTGAGACGGCCGACAAGGTGCTCCCCACAGTCCCACGTGAACAGAGGTCAAGGGTCGCCCACTTCCTGGAGAAACAGGTTTGTGACAATCTCCAACATTGTGTATTACCCATGGGATACTAGTCCTCTTTGCTTTATGGTACCCAAAACTTTGGCCTGTTTGTCCAAGATGTCCTGTCTCCTTTGAATTCAAGCAGTCCTTCCAAAGTTACTTCATCTTTCCAACAGGGCTTTAAGTCGCAAGCGTTGGCGGTGACGTGTGATCCTGAGCACAAGTTTGAGCTGGCAATTGGCCTGGGTGACCTGAAGATAGGATATACGTTGGCCAAGGAAATTGAGGTAATTATGTGATCAGTATCATCTGATGTGGAAGATGTTTAGTTCTGTAAGATAGCAATGAGTACAATCAATGCACCACTAGTTTCAGTTTCGATATCGGTCAATTTGGCAAAACATCTTTTACAGAATATGAAGATGTAAATAATAATTGGAGCATAGTATCAATTAAATCAAGAATACATTTGCTTGAACTGTATTATTTAAATTTTCCATATTCAATTATTGTTGTCAAGAGTAAGTGGAAATATACATAAAATTTGTCCAAAAAAAATAGATATTATGTAAATCATTTGATTAATGTAAATACTCATACTGTATGCATTCTTATTTCAGTCTGAACAGAAGTGGAAGCAGTTGGCGGAGCTGGCGATCAGACAGTGCGAGTTTGGTCTGGCTCAGGAGTGTCTTCACCAGGCCCAGGACTTCGGCGGGCTGCTGCTGTTGGCCAGTTCCGCCGGCAATGCCGAGATGGTGGCCAAGCTGGGAGACACCGCCGCACAGGCCGGACAGAACAATGTCGCCTTCCTGTCATATTTCTCGCTTGGGAGGTGAGCCTTTTACTTTCACAACAATGTCGGACTTGGGAGACTAAGGTCCTGAGTTTACATCCTGCCTTGATAGGATGGTTTGTCAATACCAGAAGGAGCTCACAAATGTTGAAGGTTTCCTCCTGTTGTAAGCTGACAAACCATACTATGCGTGAAGTAAACCTGATCGGCTCTAGCCATTAATTAAGATATTTTTGAAAAACACATTTGTTGCTCAGTGAGTCAGTATGATCTAACCCTACCTACTCGATGATGATTAATGTTTCCTAAGCAATCTCTCATGTTACATTGTTGTTCGTTTCATGTTGCAGGTTAGAGGATTGTCTCAAAGTTCTCATGGACACGGGCAGGCTACCCGAAGCTGCCTTCTTCGCCAGGACATATCTCCCGAGTCAGGTGCCAATGGTAGTGTCGCTATGGCGTCAGAGTCTTGCGACTGTCAGCAAGAAGGCGGCAGATTCGCTGGCAGACCCCACTGAATACGAGAATCTGTTCCCCGGGCTGAAGGAGGCATTCAAGGCCGAACAACATCAGCAGCCGCAGCGAAAACGTCTTCTTCCTGCCAGTGCTTACCCCTCTCTGCCAGTAAGTGACCATCTGTAGTGACTTTGCTTTTACTATACCCAAGTAAATTTCCCATTCTATTCCAAACTAACTCTGCCCTCACTATATCAAAATAAATTGCCTTTGTGATGCATCAGTGCCTTCCATGGGACACCAGCTGCTTCAAATAGTTGTGACTATTGAACTGGTTGAATGAGATATGTAGCAATATGGCAATTGATTGTCTGACAGTTTCATTTTCCCTATTGCCATGAACATGAATGAAAATACGATGTTGCAGACCAATGCTGAACGTAATCCAATTGAAGAAATGCATCGAGCGGAAGAGAGTGGAGACTTCGTATATGCAGCGCCAGCGGAGGATGATGACGATGAAGAATTTGATGATGCTCAGGACAAACCACAGCATACGGAACAAAAGCACAAACCTGTGAGTAAACACTGGACAACCTACTCATTAGCATATGAACAGGACTTGCAGATACCATGAGAAGACTACGTTCATAATGCTCTAGACCTACATTGATTGTAGAGCTTACATTGATTGTACTCTAGACATGCATTAATTGTTCCAGGTGTTATCCCCACCCCCTGCAGCCAGTGACCCCGCTCCCAAAGCTAGCCCCGCCCCCCAGCAGCCCACACTGAGCGCGCAGACGGTGGCCGAGCTGGAGAAAGAGCTGGAGATGGATCTGGAGAACATCAAGATTGACGACAACATTGACATCTCTGTAAGTCCTCCACCCCCCGACTCGCTTTGCATCATAGGCTCCACATCACAAGTCTCTTGTATACACTACGAGACCATAGCCCTATTGTGTGTGCTGTATACAATGGTTCTACGAGAGCGCTATGGTTTTAGTAGTTGCCGGAGCTTCATGAAACAGTCCTGTCATCAGTTCGCGCTAGGACATCAGTTCGCGTCTCGGCCGTGTCATCAACAGTACTCGCCTCGCAGTCTGGCATTTCTAAAAAAAGCTTTGAAAGCAGATCTTTGTTCATTGGAACACAAAGCTCAGAAAACCCAATATGATGTGGAAAGTTATTTTGTGTGATAGTTGACTGCAAACTAACACTTTGTATGGTTTGCTTTCTAGGAAGATTTGAATGATGATGATGATATCGTAGATGTGCCGGTAAAGTATAAAGTTTGAAGTGTTACATTTTTTTTTCATTCATCTTTGCTTGTGGAAAACCCATACTCATTCACATTGCAACCTCCCCAAACTTACAAAACATCTACAGGGATACATTACAAGCATGATTCATTATTTTGCAAATTTATCACCACTTAATTTTAATATCCAACCCTGTGTGTGCAGGGGCGGGGGCTCCATCTGCATGTAAGCTGCATACGTGTGTGGATATATTTGAATATTCTGGGTTTAGTAGACAACTTATGTTATCAACAGTGGTAGATTAAGCTAAGGGAAGGGAGACTTGCACAATCCAAGAACATCGTGTGGATGTAGAGGGCATCTATCTTTCATGAATTTATTCTACTTTAGGCCAAGCTGACCCATTTGGCATTACTTCCCCCTTTCGGTAGATCAATACCGAGTGTAATGAGATGTGTTTTCTTTGAGAGGTTGTGTCATTGTTGACTTTATTGGCTTTGTATATTGTCTGGTTAAGGATGATATAACTATGATCTACGTATTTTCTTTTTATGGTCTGGGTATTCTCTGTTGTAGCATTACTACTGTAGACACTATGACTAGTATACTACCATCACTAACCATGTACAGTGCATGCTAACAGTAGTCGGTCATCTAAATAAACATTGTAGTTATTAATCAAATAGATACTTGCAACTCAAATACTACCACTTACTTCACATTACCACCGAGTAGGAATGCTAATGTGGTAGTGCTGTTGTGGTTCAGTTGGTTTGTAATAGAATTGTTCAGCAGTTCGACATCTTGTTCACGAAACTCTCTAAGAGACTGGTAGCACTCTCTTTGCAGTGTATTAGCTAGTCTTTTAGTAGATAAGAGAGCTTCGTGAAAGGATACTTTGTGGTACAAGCACGAGTCTGTAACCGTTGGTACTGTAATATTGATACAGCATGAAGAACAATAGTTGAAACCAACTGAACTATGGCACTAGTAATGAATGCATCAAAACCAAATGACAAATATAACTTAGAATGCATTGATCCAATTTGAAAATCAGTATGCTGTCTATCGCCAACTAAGAATTATGAATTTCTCTGATGCATTGCTAAAATCAATTTCTTCATTAATTGTGAAAAAATCCCATTAGTATGTAGTACATTCAGACATTAAATATTGCAATACATATTACATTAGCCGATACATGTGTTGGATTCTTTTGACAAATACCAAGGACCATTCACACATTCGTCCATGTTGTTTTACGGTCAGCAGGAAGGGAGGTAACTCCACATTAGAACTTTGACTTCATTGTTTTGTACATGCATTATTAGTTGTTTGTAGATTGGTGGCTTATATATTTGATTCGTCTACACAAGTACACCATGTAAACTATTCAGCCATGTATTTCTTTTATCATTTGACATTTCTTTGTTAGCATATTATTTCCTTTTTAATGTGTGAATAACAAATCGGCATAAACCAGTTAAAACCACTGGGCAATGCAATTTTCCGGCATGCAATTCTGGAAATATGACATGCTGTTGGAATAGTATGTTATATTTTATTGATTTATTTTATTTTATTTGAAAATATTTCTTTTTATGTTTGCAGCAGTTCCGGATCACAGATCACTCTGTTACTCACTCTCATTAATGTGGACTAATTGTCCGCCGTTGTTTCTAGACTTTGTCATGTACCAGTATAAACAAACTTCACGACTTGTTAGGATGTTTTGGATGTTAAGTCAATGAAGCAGTTCAATGCTATTCCAACAAACCATTACCCACACAAGTTAGTGTCTCTCTTCCATGTTACCACCCAAGTCGGGATGTGTTACAATTTAAAAGTTTTATGAAACATGTATATCAACATCCTATCAAATCATGAAATGTTTGTGAAACAAGAGGCTGATATCCCTTACACACACAATGACGAAAAGCACCAATTCACACATATTTACATGTCTCCATTCTGCATGTTGCAGGATGTGAATCTGGACGACGATATATTGGACGACTGAGACCGATCGCACATGATTGTTCCTGCCGCCATCGTGATCATGTTTAGTACCTGGTTTCACTGTACATATGTATCCACCATCACTGTACATAGGACAATCTGTGGGAATACCAATATTTATATCTGACATGAGCGTCGTTGTGCAACTTACTGGTCATGTGATAACCAAGTGCTGTGGATGTCATGCTCTGCTGTGACACACATAGATGTCATGTGACACTGATAGTCGTGGATATCTGGTTCTGATCGGTGACACTGTCATGTTCCAAGCTGTGACACTATCGTGGATATCGGATTCTGCACTGTGACACTGATATGAATGTCATGTTCTGCTCTGTGACAGTCGTGGATGGGATTAAGTGATCTATGAACATGTTAGTCTACAAAATACAAGATTCAGATAACATTTATTTGAACCATTTTTTTTCTTTTCTGTCTTCAATTCTAACATTACTTATGGCAATTCTTTTTTTCCTACTGTATTAAATACAGTACAAGCTTTGCAATGTTATATTTACTTGTTCTGTGCAGGTAGTTCTTCATTTATCAGATCATTACTAAATGAAAATGTCGTTGGAGCAGAGTATTTGTCAAGTATAGAATATTGTGACTTGGGGTCCACTACTTTATTGTACATATGGTATCATTCCTGCATCATTATAACAGAGAATATTTGTTATGTATTGTTTCACATCAACAGAGACGCGAGTAAATCAACATGAACTTGTTACTGTTTTTTGTGTTGTTTTTTTCACATGCAAATCTCAGTATATTCAATACACATATTATTATCGATTACACGTAAATGTAACAAATGGCAGTCTGACATTCCATTGTGACATCACGATTCAGACGTCTTTCATGCTTATGCGATTTATATTCACTCGAATGTTTTTATCAAAGCTGTAGTTCCATTTTGAGACCATATTCCGTATCAATGTTCATTAAAGATAACTTTGATAAGCTATAGTTAAACATGGAACCGTTTAGGCCTTACTGCTAGAGTATAAATAAAACCCACATTCGAAGTGGTAATTAAGATGTTTCACTGCTGTAAATTCCTCTCCGTCACGAATCTCACCTCAAATAACAAAGCAAAATTTCTAAACGGTACTATTATTTGATGAATTATGTCGTGTAGAATGAATAATATATTACTGTCAACTACTTAGTCTTACAATGGAATGAAACTATTCACTAAATGTACCTTGTTTGCGATGTGAATTTACCAGTTGCCATGATCACACAGTAGCAGATACCAACATCCTCACGATAATGAAACTTTCAGTTGCCTACATCACACGCAATTTTCGATGCTCGATATCTCGTTTCCAGCCGTTTTTTTCTTTCTTCAAAAACTACGATTCAAAAATGCATATTTTTTCTACATCTCGACGTTTAAATAAATGGTTCTACCAAAATCACTGTTAAACAGGAGATTTCAAACTTTCCGCCACCTTTGGATGTGGGTATCTGCAGTTACCTGCATGCGGTTCTCCCCTGTGATTATCTGGGAGTGGTCAAGAATTTTGAATAACCTTTATTGTTACTGACCCAGTGAAGGGAGGAAAAAACAAACAAATCCAATATACCTACAATAGGAACCTGCCACTCGCATGAGAACGTCAACTATGTGTGGCGGTTAAATCAAACAATTTGACTAGAACCATATTTTGGTTGGAACAAAACATGAAAGGTGTACATGTAGTAAGTGAGTGAGTGAATGTGGAGTTTAACATCGCTGCAGTGAGGTTACAGCTCTATATGACAAGAGTTGGAATCCTTCACCAAATCCCTCTATATGTTTAAGGCACAAAAAGACACATGCATATTTTAAATAAAAATATTTTATAATTTACAAGTGACAAACTGTACAAATATGGATACATGTATGCTTCAGAAGCATTGCTAGCAGCAGATGGCAAAACAAATGGCAAAACTTGCTTATAGGTAATACAAGTTGCATGTACAAAACTGAATACAATTCTCAATTGTACAATATTGATTCAAACTATTGCAAGTTAAAGCTAGTGCAGGCATGGCAATTTTCCACGGATCTCTGCGGATTGATTTCTCTCGACCTATTTTCCATGGATGTGGCTAAATATGGGCAGTGTTCGAAATCACAGCTGGCCCGACCATTTCTCCCAATGCTAAAGGTATCCTAAGGGCCAGTAGAAATTCCTATTTGTTTAAAAAAACTTTTGCAAACATTTATTATTTGCATTATTATTTGGGCCAATGAGTTTCCAGCGGTAATTTTGAACACCGAAATATGGGCCTTCATCCCAGGCTTGTTTTATGCTGAAATCACAAGGGTCTGTTGCAATGCCTGCCAGTGAAACTATCGGATGGCACTGTACCACAGATGAGATCAAGTTAGTAACCCAAATTAACAAAAGAAAGATTGCACTTGTGGTGGGAGGAGAATGCTCAGTCAACGAGCACTGAATAGCAATACATACTTTTAGTAGACATAAACTGCATTATTTTCTTGTACTATATGCAAATAAATAGTCTTTTTCTTAAAGAAAACAATCAGTTTGTCGATTAATTTCTTTTAAGAGTTGTAATTTAATATTTGACAAATTGAGATAAAAAAAAAAGACCAATTGTTCCAAGTGTTAAACAGTAATTCAAATACCATGTTACTATAGAGATTAACGTCGCTGCAGGAATCTTCCACCCATTTGTAATGAGTTTTCCACAGAACAATAGTAGCCACCTTGTCTATTACTGTACTAACAAAAATTGTGAAATTTAATTTCAGTGTTGCAGCAGTGTTGTTTGCTGTTGCTTCAATGTATGGATACAGCTACATTAGAAATTGCCACATTTACCAGTGATAGACAATTCAGATAGTAAACACCATCTTCACATCACAAGGGTACTTATTCCGCTGATAGTCTATGAAGATTCCCTCTATGCCATACATCTAGAGAAAAACTTGCACAAACAGTCTTATATGGGCTATAAATCAACATCTATTTCATTGGATAGATTTTTACAGCAAATTCATTTGGAAAATGATTTCATTTGTTGGTTGGCTGTTTGTGCAAGATTCCTGCTAGATGTGTGCCAGGGTGTACGGCATGGAGAGTCCTGAGTGGAATAAGAACCCCATGGGGTTAGAGGATGGGTAAACACAGGATACGACACAAACGTGTACATTATGAGCTGTATGATTGTGTCCAAGGACCATGAAAAAGCTTTTTAGAATGTAGAAAGGGAAAAAGTCATAAATATTTAAAGCAAATGCCTTTCTATTAGTATTTTATGCTGATATAGAAGTTGAATAATACAACATGATGTTCTATTTTTCTTGTGGAGAAAAACAAAAGTTTTACAAGTACATGTACATGTATTAATAAAGAACAATTACTGTTACAGTATTGTTTTTTTCCATTTACATTATCATTATGGTGATGCTTGATCACATAAATAATGGTATATTGAAAATACTAAAGTGCCAATATTGCCTTTAAATATTGTATGACTGTTTCAAACATTTCATTTATTCCATTAAATCAGAAACAAAAAGAAAACTCACTGCCATGACCGCCCAGTATTTTAGGTAGAGCGAAGATGTTGATTCGGTGTTATGCAGGCTAAGACAACACACACAGTACTTCACTGTACACAGAATGCTGTGTGTGGAAAGGCAGTGGAGGTGTATATTTACGCACAGATTATTTTCTTTTTATTTCTACATTGACAAAATATTTAACAGCACATGCAAAATCATTGCTGAATCTGATCGGACCCTATGCAAAAATTATACTGTTTTATTCAAAAGGGTACTTGGACAGCAAGAGAATCATTCAGGACTGATTTTGACAGTCAAAGAGTTTAATAAACTGCTAACATGTTAAATGTGCAACTGTATGCCTTTGTACTCATATTCAGTGTGGTGTGAACAAACACGGTTCAATTGCTGGGGTTTCCTGTCTGTGGTTGAGAGCAAATCACTGATGTCGCTGGTAAAGGTACAAGTATGCCAGGTCTTTGGGTGGGTTTTCTGAACGTGCTACTTTTTCGTCATTGTATATAACCCATTTGCCGTCCTTGAGGATGTGGCAGACATAATGTCCGACATTGGTGGACGTCCCCATGTGACTAATGAAGGCCACTAAACGGTACTCTGGAGAAAAAAAATAGAAGGAAGAAAAACATGAAAATGATATTCTTTCCCCAATATCACATACATAGCGCTGATTGTTGCAGTTAGCCTGCGAGCACCAGCTGATATTGACAGACCAATCATGATAATTGCATTGCCATGGTACAGACATTGCATCCTATCAATTTTTGTGAACATTTATGATGGGCACCCAGGACAAGATTTGAAATAAAGAAACTAGTACTTTCCAAAGAAGAACTCGCTAAATGTTAACCTCAGCAAGACAGACGATAAATTTAAAAAATAGCAAGTTTCTGTGGAATAAGAACATTTTATTTTATTTTTTTGCAATGGGGTTCAATCACTTTCTAAAATATTTAACTAACATTACGACTTGTCAGTTTTAGGGCAGGAGGAAACCAGCAACATCCATAATGCTGAATGTTGCAGTAAACCTGCAAACACCAGCTGGTACCACTCAACAGTGCATCCTATCAATATCGCGTCAGAAATGTAACTTCCACGAACATTAATGCCAGCCCCCGTGGGTGGGATTTGAACTTGGAAAGGTCAAGACAAAAACAACCCTGACATACTTACTTCCAGGTCCATCTCGGAATGGTTGTCCAGCTGGCTCAGAATTCTCAGTTTCCATTGGTTGATCCAACTCATGGGCGTGACTGAATATCCAATCAGCTGCTCGTTCTATGTTGTTATTCTGTCAGGATCATTAGAAAATACAGTAATCAAAACCTGATATACATGAATATGATGCTACTGATGAATTAACATCTGTAACGTATCGACAACATACATATTTCTACAAAAAAAATAGAGAAGCAAGAAGAAAATGTTCCCAAAATTTATCAACACGATGGTGGAATGAACGTTACCGTAGACTTGAGTGCTTTAGTTGCTTGATCTCTGGTGAAGCCCATGGACATGATCATCGCTAGGGAGTCGTCGTCTGGAGCGCACTGGTCAGAGCTAGCCACGCCCCCACTCGGCAACGACAGAGGGACGGCAAAGTCTGAAATACAGAACAATACAGCACTTACTGACTTAACAGGTGCTTGTTCTTCAGACATTCCAAAATGACCACAGTGAAATGAATATACTGGGTCTCAGTGACAAGATACCGGGGCATTAGAACATACCAGGTACCCAGTGACCGGAGAAGATAGTGGAGCTCAGGGATAGAAATTACTGGGGCAGGAGAACATACCAGGATCTAATGAAAGAAGATACTGGCACTCAGGGACAGAAGATACTGGAGGCCTAGGGACAGAAGATACCAGGAATCTCGGGACAGAAGATATGGGGAGCCCATGGGCAGAAGATACCGGGGGGCTTATGGACAGAAGGTACCAAGGGGCCCATGAACAGCAGATACTGGGGCAGGGACACAAGCTACTAGAACAGCAGATACTGGGGCAGGGACACAAGCTACTAGAACAGCAGACACTGGGGCAGGGACACAAGCTACTAGAACAGCAGACACTGGGGCAGGAACACAAGCTACTAGAACAGCAGACACTGGGGCAGGGACACAAGCTACTAGAACAGCAGACACTGGGGCAGAACATACCAGGACCCAGGTACAGCAGATACTGGAGGCGTCCCCGATGACCACTAACCTGCATCGCCCATGTGCTCCATCACCCAGTTCATGGCGGCCTCCACACCACTGTTGTTAGTGTGGTGCACGGCCTTCCGGCAACCGTTGGGATCAAATCACATCTCAATAAGCTGGCTTACCACACCCTCATCTATCTGCACCTCTGAAAGCCAAACAATGAAAGTAGACTTACTGGCAAATATTGATGGTAATGTTTAATGGTATGATCATTTCTAATCCATTCAGTAATTCTGGTTACCTCCACCGGAAGCCAAATTATCACATAACAGACCATGTTAGCTGATTGTTGTAATGACAGCAAATTAGCACCAATACCTGGAGCCTGCGCCTGCCCTTGTTCTTCTTGTGGCAACTGTTCCTCTCCGGCCTGAAGTCCTTGACCTCTCAGTGCAGTAATGTCAAGGTCATCTGGCATATCTAGTGATACATCTGAAAGGAGTACAAAATCAACATTACCTGAATGAATATTTAACTCAATGTCAAAATAGACAAATTAATGTGTATTGAGTGATTATGGAGTTAACATCACTGCAGGAAATGTGTAGAGAAAAATATGTTATTGTGTGAGTGAATATGGAGTTTAACGTCGCTGCGGGAATCTTTCACCCATTTGCGGGGATATTGTGCTGCAGCATAGACTTCAAAGATTATTTCAGTCATATCATTGCTGGTCAGTTAATGGAACAGAGAAAACTGACAACACCTGTGGCACATAGTCTTGCAGTAAATTTCACCTACGAGTATGAAAAATGACATTTGATTTCAAACTTGGAATCGTATCATTATCATACATGAAAGCTGATTTCTGCAGACTGAAGTTTGATGTAACTTTCGACTGTACTACGACCCTATATTGATAGTCTTGGTTACCTAATTTCTTTGGCACCCAATCTTGTCCAACTGTGAACTTTTTCATCTGTACAAACAAGTAATCTGGGAATGTTCGTAATCTTGTGGTTCTGAAAGTAATAAAATAAATTTCCTCATTATGCAGGGATGGAAATTAACACTAGCCCAGGACATTTCTCCCAATGTTAAAAGTATCCTAAGGGCTAGTAGAAATTCATATTTTTTGTAAACATCTGTTATTTGTATCACTATTCAGGCTAGTGAGTTGTATTGGTAAGTTTCCATCACTGTCAGTCATTGTATTAAACACAAACAACTTGGTTATCCACTGCATACTTGCAAAACTATTAGCAAAATATGAACTCAATATGATTTACTCTTCTACAAATATGCTACATTATCAGGTTAAATAGACAGTTGGGGGCCTAATATTTCCACATCATACTATTGCTCCCATGTCAATGTGCTTGAGGGAGGAAAACCTGAAATAACATTACAATATCTACTTTCTAGATTTACCTATTCGTATGAAACTACTTCTGGTATTGATATAAATTTGACGATAGTATTGGACTCACTTGTGAGCTTGGGTTTTTGCTTTCAGAGCGGAGCTGTAGAAATCATCAACAATTTCCACAGCAGAGAAGGACTCTAGGCTGTCTTTCAGAGAGATGCGAGGTCGTACTATGGACTTGGGGTCACTGAAAGAGACATACCTCAGAATGAACATACAACCTTTGAAAGACATATCATAGACCTGCTAAGACTTCATTCTATTGTTTTTCACTGTGCCTTCTTCTATCATCAAGAACTCAATTCATGTATCAAGCTCTGGTTAATGACTGTGAACAAGTCATACTGAGTAGGACCTGAGGCCCTAATCACAGAACAACCTGTCGAAGTACATGTTTAACAAAATTTTAAAATACTTTTTTTTTTTTTTGTAATGGGGTTTATAGTCGCTTTCTAGAATCTTTCACTAACATCACGACTTGTCAGTTTAGG
>JAULBP010044247.1:0-13267 GCA_032355345.1 Lepetodrilus pustulosus
CAAAGGCTACTGGCCCTTAAATGATTTTAGTGAGCATACATACGTTCGTGATATGCAGTGCAAAGAAGAAAGCACTGAAGGTATGCATATGTCGACGTACAGTGCAATGTTGAAGCGACTCGAGATATTCTTACATCGATACGTATAGTGCAATGTCGAGACGACTCGGGAATGTATTCGTCGACGTGCAGTGCAATGTCGAGACAACTCGAGGTAAGGACACGCTAACCACCCGGAGTAGTCCAGCGCAGAAAAGAAAGGAATTTTTGAGGAAATAACGTAAAATAGAAACCCGCTTGGAACTGCCCACCTGCCGTTCTCATACCCAGGAAAGAATTTCTAATTTACTTTTTGTTTTTCTTGGGAAAAACGATTCCTAGGGAAATTTACCTGTCAACACGCATATATATCTTCACAAATAGTCCAACTTATCTATTGGCAACTGACGGACGTTTCCCCAACAGTGGCCTATACAGCTTGTTTACACAGTGTATTACACTTTGACTCCGGTCCAAGCAAAATATGGTCCATATTTCAAAACATTCCTGAAGCAGAGAACTGTAGATCTGTTTCCGTATACTGTGACATATCAGTGAGCGGAATGACATATCAGTGAGCGGAATGACATATCAGTGAGCGCAATGGTAAAAAAATTGTTACATGCTTAACGCTTCCTTCAAATCTTTGTAATCAAGATCATTCAATTTGCCCAGTTGGCGTTAATGATAGTTTATTTCAGCATTTAACATGCTATTCAATAGGAGATAAAAGATTACAAAGTCGTGTTCCGTTAACGTGTACAGCTAATATTCTGGAGATGGTGTTTGTTTAATCTTTCACAAAGGACCCAGCTCGCTCGCTAATTGGGGGCTGGTGATACGAAGAACAGCTGGTCACATTTCACCAGGAGTTCAAATTGATCACATCTTTGGAAAGTTTCTCCACGTCTCTGTGCGGTTTCCTCATTAACCCCTATCACGACAACCGACGGCACGATAACAGTTCTGCAAAATAAAATTGAAAAACGCGTACATATGCAAGACGGGAACACTCAACTAGATGGAAACCAGATTATATAGGAATTCTAATATTTGCACAAACATCGTTCATTATTTTTTGCCTAGTTCCCCCTATAGCTAATGTTCCCAGCATGGTATCCTACCTCTTCCATGCCGATGATGAATATGGATTTAACCCTATAAGCGATGCTCCTTTCGTTATTCAAAATATCCTAATTTTAATGATGGTTCATTTACGCAAATCTTTCCAATTAGTCCGTTACATATAATAACGTTATCCCGGTAGGAATGTTTTCTTTACATTTTACAAATATTCAGTTTTGAAAATAAAATAATGTTAGCTTGTCAAAGGTTAATGCCAGAGGACCCAGGGAGATAGTCTACAAATCATTAGTCTCCTACTGGCAATATGACATGCTTATATTAAAACAGACTGTCTGATTTACAGCTCTGTCACTCTAAAGATAACACCAACATTACACTAGACAGGTATGACTGCTCTGGCCCTAACTATCATGTCACAAGATGTGGCGTTATAGCATGCACATAAACAATATCCCTCAAATGTAAGCCGACATGCTATTTTCATTCTATGATATTATATGTAGATCCTTTTTCCTTGGCATCAGTCCCAATGTGTAATCAGATTTACATTTTTGACGTCCATATTGGTTGTTGAACGGAAATAGTGAACGTCAATTTGCGATTTGGGTTATTAAAATCAATTTCTTATTGGGCAATACCAGTTGTCCATTGAAAATTAAATATTTATTAACCTAGCAATTTACTATATTCAATGGGTACTTACATTTACTTCCAGGTATTAATTGAGAATGAAAAATATATGTAATTATAATTCCAATGTTCGTTGAAGATGTTGATGACTTGCATTGTAACTATAAGGTATTTTGTACTCCATTTTACGCCTAATACTTGGCTTATGGACAACGACATGCTCGAATTTCGAAAAAAAATTACTTTCTAAATAAACTTTCTAGAACCTAAACTGACTTCAGCGAATATATTCTCGTGGTAACAAATAGTTGAAATAGTTGTGTATACAAGTTATCGCGTCATGTTATGGAGTCGCTGACATTGTATACCGTTTGTTTGGCATGATTGCGAACACTATTTCACCCGTAGTGTTGTTTTCACTGACGCCATTCGCAAACTGTTGGTGTCAGCTTCATCCCGTTTTGAACAAACTACGAAGAAAGTACATCACATTTCTATAAGATTATTATCTTAGGGTATATACTGATTTATTTTTCAACATAGATCTGTATTGGAACGTGGTCTAGACGGTTAGGTTTACTATGACGTGTTTCCAGAGCTGAGATAGGAAGAGTAGGAGTCGCTCGACAGGAGGCAGCGATCTGTTACAGAAATCCTCTCCTGCCGTCACTCCAGACTACATCTAAGTCAGAGATGCGCGACTACAAACAGTAACACCCTCGCAGGCCGCTCTCACAGAGGTATGAATCACACTGAGATAATATTTATTTGAACCTATCTCCGTGGAAGTGGAAGCAGCACGCGGAGTTTGTTGTTACATTTCTTCCACCTGTACTTCATGCCCGATGTTTGAAACAAGTGTGTGTGGAGTTTCAGGGGGATTGTGTTTCCAAAACATGGACAAATATCCTGGACCTACGTCCACTCTCTCTGGATACGCTCCAAGACCAACCGCTGTTGGAATGTTGATAGATACCGCAGCGGTTAATGAAGGCTCTAAATAGCGTCCACGAATGTCTCTGGTCTTTGTTGCCACTGCAATCTTCATTACAATTAAATTTGTTAAACTTTCTACATACCAACCAAAAGTATCGATTGTCCTGTTGGAACTACTTTTGAACTAATATTGCAATAGAAATTAAGTCGGGGTACATATCGTAGCGTTTGCAAATCCAGACATATATTGTTCATCATTCTGCGGTAAGAGAAGCTACAGAGCATCCGTCAGCGAACATTTCTGTTTGAAATACATCATACACACATACAGTTACTTGCTTTTAATCGAACTATTCCGTTTGCAGTTTTATATATTATCAATCGCGCAGTACTCTGACAGGAAGATGTCCACAGCCAGCTATAAGTTTAAAAGATGCTCGTCGGCAACATCAATATACTATTGAGAACAACCTACCACACAAGGTTTTAATGGTGAAGGTTGTTTACACGTAACCTTTACTTTTGATTGATTTTAAGGTGAATGCATGCACCCAACCTATACAACGGCGATTGCACTTCAATTGGGGAACTGCAGAGCTCCTTAGATCACTTCTGGTTGACACGACCACACTGTCGTGAGCGAGTTGTACCACAGTAAACCTCTCGTATAAAAGTCGTCAAAGGCAAACCAAATTTATGTCTTCTCACATACTCTACTTAAACTAGAGTGAAGATGTCAGTGTTATCAACGTCTGAGTCGATGTGGATGCTGTAGGCCAATGGAAAGCATGATAACAGAGATGCACATACGTGACATTTGACCCCTCAGGAGGCAATAAACAAAACCAGCACATGGTGCAATAACGTGTTACGCTGGGACCACCCTTCGACGTTCGTCAGACGTTCAGGTTGTTGCATTCAGATAAAATAGTTTTCATTTACTCTTGATAGCAGTATCCATGTAAACGATTTCATTCAGATTAAATAAAAATATTTTTTTTAGCATGTCACACACACAGACATGTTTGAGGCAAGCATTGCTATCAGTCAACATATATATTGTATTGATGCCGATTTTCTTAACAATGTTTCACTTTTTCGTGAGCACGTGACGTTTCTTCAATGACACCGTCACTTCAGAAGGTCATGACCTCTCGGGTGCCGCCCTCTCTCGGAAACACGTGGTTTTCCAGTATAGTGGAGGATTATCCCCCATGACTGTCACCGTGTAGGTTAGTTCTCTCCAGAACGACCTCCCATTTTGCCACAGTAGTGAATGCATTACTCTCCACAAATATCACGTCTAGTGATCTAAATAATTGCTAGGATATGAACTGGGAGGTTATCTAGTTAAACCTCTAGCATCACCCTGAGTTCTTCAGAATGGCCGAAGTATGCTTTCATCTCTTAATTGCTTTTACAACTAATAGAAAACTGCATTTTAGTTTTGCTTGAACAAATATATTCTTTCCGGATGACGAATCGCCCCTTAAGACATTATTACTTTACATCAAAGAGTGCACTATGCAAAACGTGAAGGAAAACTATCAATTACGCTAATTCGCAATGCCGAGATTTTGAATTTGGAGACATTCGTGTATCAAATTGCGTCCAGTGTTTGGTGCACACGTATTTCTAGGCAAACATCCTGCAAATTAATTTCTGGCACATCTTCAAAGGGTATCTTTCAGCCAGCTGAACTGGTCCAATTCCAGTGGAGGTTAATGCTGTCAAATTTAATATAATATTCCGTTTGGCATACATTGCCAGTTTATAGATTTATGGGTACTATCAGAACCATTCGGGAAGGTATGTACAATGCTAAATTAGGATCAGATGCTAGGTAAGAGTACCAGTAGACCAAACTAGTGCAGGCTCACCATGTTAACGTATCGTCCTTTACATTAATCCAAGTCTAGCAGACTGGATGGGGCTGGACGTAACGGCAAGTTTACACGTTCGTTAATTATGAGCCGTTCATTATTCGTGTAGACGTAAACACTACCCCCAGTTGACTCTATTGATACACGCCGTCGCTGTGCAATGAGAACAGACAAAAATAAACAGATTTAAGATAATGAAAGTTTAATTATTTCATTCAGTTCGGAGACAAATTGACATAGTTGTATAAAATAGTTTAATTAATATTATCATTGTATGAATAGAGTCAATACGGACATGGTCACGACAAAATATAACAATAGTAATGTGAATAACATGCATTAGGTTACCATCAGTTTTAAAATGGGAAAATAGATTATGTCAATTAGATTAGAAAAAAAACGCATTCAATTTAGTTTAAACAAGATATTTATTTGCTGATTTGAAAGTATCTTAAAAACCACTGTTAATTGACGGGTCTATCAGAAACATACTCGTTTGAGATAAGCAAAATAATAAATATCTTCTAATCGAATAACTAACTACAGAATATGACATTATAACTGACCACAATATACACTAAGAGGGCGACAAATGACGAACTGTACAAGCACCTATGTACATATGTATAATAATGTCGACATTCGGTCAAATACTACAATAACAATGCGAACATCAATACAGAAATGCCATTAAGAAAATCTCGGTACTGCAATATGTGATATATACCTGTCTATTTTCAGACAAGGCCATATCTGTGCCATATATACTAATGATTAGTCTAGATTATGCGGAACTTACACATTCTACCCGTGGAAGAATTTACCTATGGTAGCATTGTAGATAGCAAGGTAACTAATATAGTATACCAGTATATTTCAGCTATGTTAGTAATATGGACAGTATGTATTATATTTCAAGAGTGTACTTAAAAATGCAGTATTTTACCGTATTGAATTCATTGACATGCGCACAAAAGATACACATTTGTTTTCATGATAAGCATACCGCTAAGAATATTTGAAAATAGGTTGTTGATTTGTGATTAAGGTATAGCATGTTCACTGTGTATACTAGCTGGTACTAGAACAATGCTACACTTGTATTATGCAACATTCACATTAGATACCCTTTGCTTACATCCAAAGGACGATGTAATTACATTTTATAATCGGCCCGTTATTTACGGATTGCTGTTTTGCGACCAAGCTAACTTTATCCGGAGATAATTAACTCGAGAAAGAAATGGCAATAACCAATGGCAGTAATATTTTATTGACGTCAGGAAACCAGAAACAATTTGTCATAAATTAATTTTAAAACTTACACATTCGATATGTCTGAACATAATATGATAATATAAATAATTCGTATTGCTTAATTAATGAACGTTGTGAAATACATGCACATTTGATAATACTTAGGTGATAGTTGTGATCACAAGTTGATTTCTTTTCCAACTGTACATCAAATGACCAGTGCTGGATAACTTATGCCAGCACGCGAATAGTGAATAATAATAAATATGTAGAAAATATAGGTTCTAGGTACGACTTTGATGTACCTGAATCAGTTCATTTGTGGTTTTCCGTGCATGTGTAATATTAATAACACGTCCAACAGCTCACTAGATAAATAGAAACGTAGCACAAGATATATAACTAAACCTGATTTAACTCATGTCACTTATTTAACAGTTAACATAGAACACACTTTAACGAAGAAGTACTGATGAGTTATAGATTTATTTTGCCCTTTTCGACACATACGGTTAGTAATAGTTCATAATATGAGAGGAAAACCCGTAATATATTGGTGCTACGATAAAATCTGAGATGACATAAAATATGATAACCATAATATATATCTAGCCGAATACGATTACACGTAATGTATAATCTTGATTTTTATTCACGAATTAAGTGTGTGGTTAAAGCATTCTCCAAACGAAGGTTTGCGTACAATACTAACAGGCATCAAGGAGTAAACGAGAGCCATTCAAAACATTATAAATTGTCAATACGTTTTCTTACACCAGATTACTTAACCAGTTGTACACGTTGTCCTGAGACTCCGTTCTAGAGACACTACAGGGTAGCCTTTCACGAAGCTCTCTTAGACATTAAGATACCATAGCGCTCTCTTTCACGATAGCTAACGTGCAGCAAAGACAGCGCTATGGTCTCTTAGTGGATAAGAGAGCTTCGCGAAAGGATACCCTGGCCCCCGTTTCACGAAGGTGTCCTAACTATTTAGGAGCTCCTAAACAGTCATCACCTGGCAACAAACGTTTTACGATGACGTCATAAGACTTATTCCTTCATAAATCGACATCAAACTGAATCTGGGTCATAAAGTTAGGAGCTCCTAAAGTTAGGACACTGTCGTGAAACGGGGGCCAGAATATTTCTGTTGTTCCGTGGAATTGGAGATCATGCAATAATGAATACTCTTGCAATATACATGTACATGTATATGAAGAAAATAGTGGATTAGTTGTTTTAAGACAAATATTGTTTTCTACATCTACTTCATGCTCTCCTGAAAGCGATAACACAACAGTCCGATGTGTTATTGCTGTCAGGAGAGCATGCATCTACTTATGCTCTACTTATGCTCATCATGAAATAAATTTTGTACAGAACCCAATTGTGGTGTTACCGTATGTTCCGTTGTTTAACCCTGTCCCTGCTTCAGGCAACCGGAGAGGGTTAGCAATACATTTTATTCTGCTCATTATAAAAAATGTTTTGTACAAAACACAATTGTCGCATATATTGCATTGTTCAATAATTTGATAACATATCCTTTGATACAAAATAATAGTTTATTTACTACATTCAATGATAGATTAAAATCTGTCAACAGCCACATTTCAAGTTGATAAATCTCCCGAATAAAAAAGCGTAAAAACACACCCGAAACTATGAAACTAATTATTACAGCTAACATAATTCTACTTTAACAAGTAAACGATGAAACAAACACTAGTAAATTGAAAATCTCAGTTACATGATAGCAGAGAACTATTTTCTTATATTTTAAACCGTATTTCCCATGGAGAAACACATAATTGACAATTAGTGGTTCAAATACACATTCGTTTTCATCTTTTCTTCCAAATTTGTAATGTTATTTCGGAGGTAAGCATAGATAAACCATTTGATGGTATGGTCAGGTGCGAGATATGGGAAGACCCTATCTGGAATTTTGGTCGCATGTGCGATATGGGAAGACCCAGGTTATACCTTCCTTCTATGTCTGACACCACGACGAATGCTAAGGTCGCTGCAGATCTATATACTCCCGAAGCAGAACCGGAATCTCCAATTGTCTGATGCCCTCGGGCATCCTGTCGAGCTCCATTAGATGTTCCCTGATATAACACCGCACCAGATGCTTCAGAGAGCAGGGCCGAGTGAAAAAGGACGGAATATAGAACAATACTTTCTTATTAACGTGGTACACGTTCTTGTCACGCTTCTCTTCTGACGGTCGCACCTCCGAGATCAGATTCAGTTGCCGCATGGATCGGAGGCAGTAGGACAATGACTCTCCCAGTGTCGCAGCGACGCCCATCTTCAGTATGGTCTCGGCGAGTCCGGTGGATTGGTAATCCAAGAGGTTGTGGAACATCCCGAAAATGTAGTCCATCAGAGGACCGGAAGGAGTTGCGCCGTGTCTGAGAAGAAGTAACACCGATTTAGGCTTCATGTTGACGATTGCCAGAAGCAGAGGCGAAGCTCTGAGATGGAAGCGGTTGACATCCACATCCGGGGGTATGGTCGGGTGCGATATCGGAAGATCCAGGTAACAACAAGATTCGCCGTCCAGAAGATCGCCCCATATCGCACTCTGCGGGCCGACGAACATGCATTCGAACAGCTTCCGCTCCGCCAAGTTGACCCTGAATCCGGTGATTACGCCCAACAAGTAAATCGTCTTCTCTGGAACTCCTCTCTTCTCGTTGGAATCGTGAAAGGAATCTCGTAGAAATATACCGAAATCCACCCCGCGACTGAAGTACAAGAGTTCGTAGAGGAGCCGCCTCGGGAGGGATTTGGACACCGGTCTCTCCCTGTAGCATATCCCGAGGCCGAGGTGCAGGACAAGCCAGCAGAAGCGCTTCTTCGCCCCCTGCTTCCCCCTGTAATGTACGTACTGCAGGATGGCATTCACTACGTCCGTCAGTGTGAGATCCGTCGAGTGCATCCGCTCCAGGATTAAATGTCCAATGTTCTCACACTTGTTCTCTTCGCTGCGGAAGGTCCCTATTAGCGACGATGCTAATTTCTCTATTAAGTTATGCCGCAAATGCCAATAAGCGGAAATGCGATCCATGGCATAGCTATGGTCAGACCTGGCGTCGCACGGAGACGAGACAAACGTCATACGTCATAATATCAGATTGTGATGTGGAAAGTTCTGACATTTTGCATCGAGCCCTGAGATTACGAAGCGTTTTGAGTCAATGTCGGTCAAGAATAACTTAAGTAAATTATTGTCATATGTATTTAAACAGCTCTGTAAGCAGCTAACATTGCATTGTTATAATATGTGTACCAAGTACCCACTGTGAGTGGTTAAATGGAAAATAAAAAGTTGAAAGTACGATTTCATGCTCAAGCTCAAAGTTTATGTGGGGATTTGTGAACAAAGCTTCGAGTTCAGCATGCAATCGTACTCAATTTGGGTTTTTTTCGGGGCCGGTTTCCGGTACAAAAAGATATGCAAAATACTGTAATTGTATTTAAGTTTCTATAGGCACTTCTATTCGTAAAACATACACATTCCAATGATGTACAGATGAATTCCTCCTTTACATGATACATTTAATTTTATTAAACCATATTTTTGTTTATTGTAGGTTCAAGATGTTTGCCAATGCATATCGCTAAAAATGGAGGTGTATTCCAACCATAGCGGACGTAGAACTCGTAGGCTTTACTTGACTTTCTGTTATAAACGATATAAGTATATATTATATAGTTTTGTGAATCTAACGTGTTCGTTTCTTGGTTGCTTTCATAATCTTTCGCACCGGACGAACGTAATACTGATGAGAATGAACACCTGCAGGTATGTTGTTCGCCACTGCCGCAATAGACTCAATAACTTAATTGGACATTCGCCATGCTTGTGGGATTAAGTTTAGTTGCTGTTGGATTGCTGTTTGTCTCTGAACAGGTGATTACCGTTTCATAATTATGTTATTTATCTACTAGTATTTAAGTTTGTAATTGTATCCCTTAGGACTCGACTTACTCTCGTATTCCTATCTTTACCTTCCATACAGATATATATACTGATGGTAAAACAATCCCAGTATATTTTGGCAGATTATTTACTAAAAGTGTAGTATTTCTTGGATGTTTAATGTATTACGCTTACTAGTATATCTTTGATATTTTAGGGTTACTTGCCGATATTAAGACGTGTATTTTATTGATGTGAAAAGTAATCTTGGTTTGTGTTGTTGGAAAATAAGGCGCACTTCAAGCAAAATCATAGCTATAGAAAATGTGTGTGAAAAATGATAGAAAACGTATAGGACAATGAAAGATATTCTGTTAGAAAATGTTCATTAGTGTTTTATTATGTCAATAGATCAACAATTTATCCTGCAATTACATTAATTGCACTCGGCTTCAAAACAGTTCTTTACATAACTGAGGCATTTCTTTTATGAAGAAAGCCATTGGCAAATTGTTGAAAGTAATACTTTATGAAAATATTCTCAAAAGCCAGGAGCACACTATGACAAACAACTTTGCGTGCTTGTATGACAGCGAGATATTTGATGTTGTAGAGCTCCTGGTATGACGAGTTTGATTTTGGAAGTGGTCTCTGCGAACCATGTCGCGGTCATATATCGTAGAGGTGCCACAGTATACCATTACAGGTGACTTAGAGCGCGTATTATTGGAACTATAAGGGCTGTTCGTTTTGGTACCGGCTGGCCTGATCACCGACTAGCCACTTGACCACGTTGACCCGAAAAACGCGCTCGATTTGACCAACAGGGTCAAGCGGCTAGCCGGATGACGCCAACCGGTACCAAAACGAACAGTCGACCTTATAGATCCAATAATACGCGCTCGAAGTCAACCTACATCAGCTCGCCAAGCAATATACTCGCAACGGGACTACTTCCATTTTACTTCAATAATACCTCGGCACTCGCTGGAGTAGTAATCTTACACACATTCCTGGATAATTACCTTATTTGGTCGTCAACCTCATCACTCATCGCAATGTGCGAATAGCTATTGTAGCCTCTGTAAACATGGATTTTCTTTGCGAAGTGGAAATCGATACATTTCAGTTAGGAATGTGATTTATAATTAAAACATATGCAATTAGCAATTCTGATATGTCTGTATACCGATCATAATAGTATTAGTGAATAACGTAGTTCCAAAATGGTAGCCACCATACTAGATGGCCGAGAGGACTGTTATGTGAGCAGTCCGGTAGGTTAGCATTGAGTGCTCGCCGAGATGGCGCGCAGAGCTGCGTTTTTCATAGTCTGCTATATTGGCTTCAAATTTACGGACTCTCTAGCTTTGACAATCCGGTTCCAGGCTCTTTGTCTCAAGCAATGCACCACTAACACCGACTGCGCCGCCGAGGAATGTTGTCAACATCCAAGCGAGCTGCTCAGCGTACTTCAGAGGGATATCATCCCACGGGCCTGTAGGTCCAAGGGGTCTGTCGGGGCGAGCTGCCCAGCGTACTCGTACTTCCGCAGCATCTGTGGCTGTCAGTCGGACCTCGTCTGTTACGTAGCTCCTAGCGGTGAGGCGAAGCATCCAGCTTAACGTTAATATCCATCCTCTAAGACACAGGCCTAATCTATCATTAGGCCTACATATACGCCCGCCACTACATACATAGTGTATGAAATAGCAGTCTGTGTTTCGAGGATATGAACGTGATCTCACCTAGATATTTAGAGACCTAGCTTTAATCTTCCCCAAGTTTAACTCCAAACACGAGAATTCCTGCGGATTACATCAGAAAAGTTATTGATCACGTGATTTAATTATTGAAATAAAAGTGAAAACGTTTCGTGGCAATGGTTCTATCTTCTTTTATAGCGATTAAACTGTAAAACGTTTTTAAAAAAACGTAATAATTGCCACGGAATGTCTTTGACGGAGGTCAATTAACAAAACAAATTCTTACCTCTACTTCCGGTCATCTAACAAATAAGTATGGATGCAATATATTCGTGACAACAACCTTACTTTTAATAAGTAAACACAATCTCATTGACGTTCTGTTATTTGTATTTCGCTGTTTTGAAGTTGCAGCAAAACAATGTCGAGATGTTTAAGATCTGATTTTAATAGGGTATGTAAAAATGTAAATGCGTTCGGCGTTGTCTATTAATGCCTATCGAATTGTCTTCAAGGAATTGCGCCAAGGTATGGTCGATGCATCACGAAGGCACAGCACCAGTTGGAGCTCGAAAAGATCAAGAATAATCCTTGGCTTTTGATGATCCCATAGACGGGTCGTCGTCTTTCCTGAAAGGGTATCCCTGCTCCCTGTATATATTGTGAAACTTAATACACGAAACATTGACAACAATTGTCTGTTTGATATATACATGTTACTCAATCTCATTCGTGCTCAGTTATTTAGATATAGCTTGTTTCAAAGTGTCAACATGTTTAAAGGCGTTCTATCACAGATGGTTGACCTAAATGGACACACACATTTATATCTGAGACTACTTACGTTTGATTTGTCCACCCAAAAGTTATTATATTTACTAATGCACTTATTCCCCAACACTCGATAGTTATTACAAATTTCATATTTTATATGAATTCAGGTTACGAAGCATTAATTATATTGTCTTTAATGCATCTACGTAATCTTGTCGTTTTGTATTTTAGTTGTTACACATTTACCTCTCCTTGTATTACTAGTATGAAGCAAACTAAAATACGATCAACCATCTGTGATATTATGCTTTTTAAGAGCGAAGCAAGGTCTGATTTTAGATGAACATATAATTTTGCATCGCGTGAAAAAAAGGAATACTTATAACACTCCTAGTGAGTACAGTATATTTTCTGTGATAAATTGTGTTTACGTGTCTATATTTATCGCGATTACCAGTTGTTTGTTCCCACACGCAATCTCTGTAGGCTACAGTTTAAATCAAAATGACCAGCTACACGAAATAAGAAGCTATATTACGTTTGTGCTCTTCATTGGCGCCGTGCGGATTGGTATTCAGCATTAAAACCATAATATAACAGCTGTTTGACATATATAACGGACAAACTAATTTATAGCTTACGCTTGATTTGCCTGCCCAAAAGTTGTTATTTACTGACACGCTTATTCCCCAACACTCGATAGTTGACCAAAAAAAACCCACATCATATTTGATATGAATTACAGTTACGGACCCATAATTATCTTGTTTTTAATGCATTAACTGATTTATGAAGGAATTCCAAGAAAAAAGCACTCGTATCACCTTGTCTTTGAATTCCAAGAAACGTAGACGTACCACTTTCAGTTTCGTCGCAAATGGGTGAAAGATTCTCGCAGCGACGTTAAACTCCATATTCACTCACTCACTCACTTTCAGTTATGCCGCTTTGCAAAAAAGAAATACGTTCACTTAGATTGACGACCGCTAGTTTAATACACTCAATTCAGACTAGCGTTGG
>JAULBP010044358.1:0-37018 GCA_032355345.1 Lepetodrilus pustulosus
CACCGCTAAAGCTGCAGAGAGAGCACTGTGGGTGATAAAGATGGACCAAATGATATCATCTGGTGAGTCTCTATCTCTCTAACTCTCTCTCTCTCTCTCTCTCTCTCTCTCTCTCTCTCTCTCTCACTCTCTCTCTCTATCTCTCTCTCTCTCTCTCTCTCTCTCTCTCTCTCTCTCTCTCTCTGTGTTTGTGTCTCTGTGTGTATGAATACTGTACGATGTATTCCATTTTCAGCGTCTGAGGTCATTGCTAAGCCCGTGGCAGGCTTACCAGTGAAACATGTGATGATCAGTTATCAGTGGGCAGACCAGAAACTAATATTACAGGTAGGCAAGACTATTGAACTGGTGCTAATCCAATGGTAGCAAAACATGAGAGACATATGTGTCTGGGGTAGGGTGGGGATAGGGGTGTATGATCATTTACCCCACAATAAAATAGTCATAAGCAAATTTTCCATTGGAGATATTCTGTATATGGTAATGCCAGTCACGAATGCCTGTCAGCCGCACCAAATGCCAATGTAGCTGTAAAACTAGCCAATCGTACGTAGTACGTAATACATAAATACTATTATGTACGTAATTATGTTTGTTATAGCCATACCAAAACTAAATTAAATTGAAATAATCCTACTAGATAATAAAAGTGTATATAGGTCATATGCATGGTGATAACGCGGAGAAATATGTATATAGGGCAATTTGACGTGTTTGTTAGTCCGCTAAACTAGTGTATATGTTCGTATATATGTACATATTTTTCAGAATAAATATTGTTTAACCCAGTAGTGTAGACTATTTGTGATTGAGACAAATATTTTTAAAGAGAATCTTTCGGACTTTCCAATCAAAATAGAGACTGTATCTCAAGATTTATCTTTCTTGTATCCGCCACTCTGGCTTGATTGCGGTATACTAATCCAAGGATTACCCCTAGCATCTACACTGTATATCAGTATACGCTTACACAGCTTAATACATAAATGGACGTGTTCCAGATCCGTGATGCTCTGCGTGACAACGGCTACAGTGTGTGGATGGACATAGACAACATGGAGGGGTCCACTCTACAGGCAATGGCGGAGGCTGTTCAGAACTCGGTGGTCGTCCTTGTGTGCATGTCAGAGAGGTACAAGCTCAGCCAGAACTGCAGGTCAGGTAAGCCGGATGTCAACCACAATCATAGGTCAGGTTAGCAACCAGAACCATAGGTGAGGTGTGCCGGATGCCAACCAGAACGATAGGTCAGGTTAGCCGGATGTCAACCACAATCATAGGTCAGGATTAGATGGACAGGTGAGTGGAAACCTTGTAGCGCCTTGAATGGCTACTTAAGTTGTATACTTCCCAGGAAGTTGAGAAGGAATTGACTGCACACAGATCCATTGACAGGGGTAATAATGTACAGCGCTTTGAACATACTAACGTCGATTTGGCACTATATAAAACTGCACATTAATATTATTATTATTATTAATATTATTAATGTGAGGATGCTTTACTGCGCAATACAAATCTTCACAATTATTATTATTACAGAGGCTGAATATGCCTTCTCGCTTGAGAAGAAGATCGTGCCGTTATTGATGGAACGAGGATACAAACCAGACGGCTGGCTGGGGATAATCAAAGGAGCCAAGCTTTTCTTCGACTTCAGTGGCAAATATTCATTTGAACAGAAGCTTGATGATCTGTGGAGAGAACTCGGTGACAAGGGTAAACAAGTCCAGCATGCAGAGACGACGGATGACATTGATGTAAATGAGCTAAGGATAACATTTCAGTGCCTTTGTTTCTGCGTCACTATCAGTACCAACATACAATACCATCCCAGTAAACTGCTCATTAGTAGGCCTACATTAGTATGGGAATCCTTTCACATTCAGATTTTAGCGGTCACATACTAACTATTATGAGCACAATGAGGTATAGTGTAAATATGTAATTGATTTGTTGGAGTAAGTCGTTGAACATACATTTTACCTTACCCTTATATACATACTATTACGGAGAGTAAACGTGTTTTTTGTTTTGTTTGTATTCCAGGGTGATGGTCCTGTGGTCGCATCTGTTCCTAAACCAGTTTTTGCTTCCAGAGGTTCTGACCTAGTTACGTGGACAGGCAAAGACGTACAGAACTGGCTTACAAAGAATGGACTACCCAAGTCAGTGGCGCTTCCAATGCATACAGATAACACATTCTTCAACATATAAAGAGCGAATACCTACTAGTATATTGCTATCTTTTTATCTCATATAACAACCGTTTCTCGTGTTTCTTACCGTTTGCAAACTTGTAGATTTTCCCCGTACAATAAATGGCAAGCCTATTTATTGTATTTACCTTTAGGTAACTTTTATGTCATTTTTCTTTTTATTAATTTCAGTCAATCACAATTGAGGGAACTTAAAGGTGACAACTTAGTGTTTCTCCGGGATCTGTCGCGAAGAGTAAGTACATGTACCGTAATTTCCTGCACATAGCCCGCGGGCTAGGGTAGTTAAAAAACTGCCGACTATCTGACGATTTATGTAGATCGTGTTTGTCGAAGTCCTGAGACTAGGAAACCTTTTTGAATACGATGTCATGCTCAATTCAGTTGTGCACAAATCACCAGATAATATTTGAGTTTGAATATAAAATCGTGCTCAAAAGGTTTCATAATCTTGAGGCCAGTCATTAAACCATGTTCATAAAAATTACAATAATCATGTTCATGATATATTCTGTTAATTGAGGAACGTATAGTTTGTGATCGAGTCAGGTTCAGTTATCGGAACTCTTGTACATGTACTTAATTTACCATACCGTCTATATATACCATTAATTGGACTAAAGCTGCAAGTTATGTTATATATTCGACTCGCTTGGATGATGTGAACAGCATTTAACTTGCCCATCGATATCTGTGAATTCTATAGTAAAGAATGAATGAATAAATTATTGCTTTTCGTCGGAGCGGGGATATTTCACCCATAGCTGACCAATAGCAAAGAGAAGCATATTAAGATATTAATTCAGCATCATGATGTTGTTTTATTATTGACGTCTATTCACATTGGTGGCATTGCAAACATCTGAATTACGTATTTAATTTAATTAATCTCAACAAATTTCATTGATTTCAGGCTCCCGAATTCTATTTCGGTTTCTTACGAGACGATCTTAAGTTGAAGTCCTTAGATGACCTCATGAAATTCAGCCGAGCTGTGGACAAGTTATAACATGAACATTATGTATATGCAATAATTTATTTCATGAAAACTGTGACCGTGAAAAAAATGATGATTGTGATACTACTTGGAGGAATTACTCCAAATGTTAATACTAATTGCATCAACTCTTGGAATGCCTATTTGGAATGCCTATAGTATTATATGTACATGTACTGTGTATGCCTGTATGACTGAAGAACCAATAGGGAAAGAGCGAAAGGCATTTTAATTTATTCAAAGATGGGTTTTATTCTATTTTTCTATTTACTTTAGTATTTACTTGCTATCGAAAAATATGGAGAAATAAACGGATAACAAAATACAAAGTTGTATGCATTATATCTTGAATAGAGTAGCAACAGCTATTTGTAAAATGCGGTATAGTCCATGGTATCCTTTCACGAAGCTCTCTTCCACTAAGACTCGGACTGGTAGCGCTCTCTTTGCCGATAGCTAATACACTGCTAAGAGAGCGCGACCAGTCTCTTATAGTAGATAAGAGAGTTTCGTGAAAGGATACCCAGATTAGTACAGCATGTATAGGTATATACACTTACACATGTAGACCTACATAGAAGAGGCTGTCCGTCGAGAACAATGGCGAATGCTAGAACCTTCGGACGCTCATGATATGTAGGTTTCATGTAGGCCAATGCATGAAATCGATCGAAGTAAATGCATAATTTCCATTAATTCAAGTGGTACCCAATCATATGAAACTCATATCAATGCAATTATCTAAACTTGCAAAACTACCGGCCCGGTATATAGCATCGTTACCATATTGAATAGGTAGCACATGCAGTATACTAGCTGTATCTCATCTTTACACATGTTCCATATACAGCATGCTCACCCAACAGTTTAATATTATATTATATACAGTACAGATCTGAATAAAACTGATTGCAAAATTACACCACTGCACATTCCGAGTTTACGGAAAGAGTTGGGTGGTGATCGCTGTTATTGGTGAGCCGTGAACCATTGACACAGAGGTCAGCTTTAAAGGTTAACTTTCCTTTTATTTATCTAAAATATGATATATATTTTTAAACTATCGCGTAATTACAATAGGTAAATAACTACTTTTGGGTTGACAAATCAAACGTTCGTAGTCTCAGATAGAAATTCGATTGTCCATTATATAGGTCAATCATCTGTGATAATAAAAATATAAAATAATGGTGTAGTAGTAGGCCTACGTACATTTATATAGTGCTATATGCTCAAAGCGCATCTAGACAGAGTGAATGAGCTTGAAGAGATAGAATTTTAGCTTTGATTTGAAAGATGAAAGCGATTCTGATTGCTTCAGATGAAGTGGAATGCTGTTCCATAGTACAGAGGAATTGTAAGAGTAAAATCGCATTTCAATGCGATGTTCGAGTATGTGTGACAGAGAACTGGATTGGGAATATCTGGTGAGACTATTGCTAATAGCACTGGTACGCAAGTGTTACAATCTTATACACTGGATTCGAGCCTCTATTGGAAGCCAATTAATGTAGCTTGATAAGGATAGGTGTTACGTGAGTGTATTTCTTGGACCTTTAATGACAATCCTAGCGGCTTTATTTTGCACCAGTTGTTTATGGGATATGTTGACAAGTAAAGAATTACAATAGTCTATCCGAGGAAGAACTATAAGGACCTGACAATATGATGTGTCGCGTCGGTTGAGAGCAAGTGTCTATGGCTCCAGAGTGAGTTAGCACTCTAAAAACGACTGGTGGAAATCAAGCCTACTCAGACCGCCAGCAAATACGTGACAAAGAGGGACTAGTCTGCTGAAATCAGCTGTCAAAGCATTTAAACCACACACACACGCGCACGCACGCACGCACACACGCACACACACACACACACACCAACACACACACACACACACACATGCAGTTCCATCACGAAAAGTGGCGAATTGACACTCCGGTGAGCTCGGCTGTATCCGTAGTTGTACGTAAATATCCGAGATAGGGAAATTGCTATATGCAGTTCGCAATGAAACTGTTTGTTTACAAATGGCGTCCACCGTAACTCGTCCTATTTGATCTCTGTTGCAAATTTCATGTCCCAGGATGTCAGCTGCAAAGGTTAAAGCCGGAAAGCAGTATATAGACACAAGACAAAAGAAGGAAAATGTTTCGGATAAAGTATGAACGATACATTACGCCACTATTAAGTAATTAATTTACAAATAGGATTTGGTAGAGCATTAAAAAGAAAGGTCTCCTGTTATCGTGGTACTGGCAGATCTATATTTTACTAAACTACATTCATTGTTATCCTCTGTAGAACTAGTTTGAATTTTTCTATATAGTATTCATCATCCTTATTTCATATTTTAATTTTGTTTTATGGCAAAGAGTAGAGCAAAAGTTTTTATTTGTTTCATTTTCTGGTTTATTTTATTTACACAAATAATTGAACATGTGTTAAACGGAAATAAATTTCAGAGAATGTCTGCATTACTGTTCACACATTGCTCAATCACTAATCGACTTGATTGCATCCATCATGATTCCATGTAAACATGTGGTAAATCTTTGGCCTTTGTGTGATGCGGTCACTGATGAATGTGTGTTGTGCGTGATGTATGATAATGTGTATGCATGTGTTTGCATCATGCACAGCCACAGTGAGTGCAGATGATCCATGTTAACAAGGTTATAATGTATTGTTGTATTGCTATGCCAGGTGAAGGAATTGAAGCTGCGCCAACAGAACTGGATGAAACAAAGACGGCAGCAGTTGGCAGCAGTAGACTCTAACTCAGGTTAGTTGCTATGTTTACACTTCTCACCTATCTCTGTCAGTGTAGATAACAGATTGAACCATGTTCCTGCTGTGGTAACCATGGTATGCCATGGATTTACTGTAGTATTTTTAACCCAGTCACAAAGATGTTTACTACAAATTAGCCCGATCCTTCTAGCATAAAGTCAGTTAATTTTGTTAACACAAATCATCACTTGCATTAATTTTGTATTTTTACTATCATACTCATTCTATTTTATTACCATTTGTATCCATGTTTCACCGTTTATATTATAGTATGTACTTATAATAAGCAGCTTCAGGAATTACATGGTCCGATGCACCGCGGATTCGGATATAACGCAGGGTCAGACGTGGATCCTATTTATATATTTTTTATTTCCCTGTAATATCCTATAAGGCGGGTACTATAATGCGGGGGTATGTCATGGACCTCAACTTCAGCGTTATATTGAGGGGGCACTGTACAATTAACATAACAAGTAATTTCACTATTTGTTGCTCCAGGTTTAGAAGAGCAGAGAAGCCAAACAGCAGGTGATAGTCGAAATAACCTACAGGTATCTGAAAAAACAGCATTACCTCGAAGCAGGACAACAGAATCCAGATCTCTGAGAACTGAAGATCACACTTCCATTTATCAAACCAAACCTCCAGCTAAACCGAGTGAAACCATCAACACCAGAGGAAAGTTTCAAAACTGGCTGAAAGTTCGACACGATAAGCCAGACAATGACTCGCATTTGCAGTCAGACATTTCAAGCAAGGAGCATTCGCCTCCCTATGGTAAGCAGAGAGGTACAGACTTTGGTGATCAATATGAAACGGCTGAAGAGTTGAGATCAACATTGCTGGCACCAGAGGATTTTGACAATCTTGCAGATAAAATTGTTTCTAGAGCTCAAAGAGAACTGCATAGTAAATCTGATATCCATGAGCTTGGAATGGAAGTGTCTTCTCGTGGTGCCAGACAGAGCGCCATAGCTGCTGGAACTGAAGATTTATCAAACAAGTCTTGTCACCACTGCATTTGCTGCTCTCAAGTCATGGTGAGATTACTTTCTCACATGCTTTGTTATTTATAGATTTAGTATTGTCCATGTTAGAGGACATTCCTCTTTTTGCCAGGTAGAAAATTATAGTGGGACCTTGTTGAATTGACAGAAAAGAACTCATTGATAGGCCACAATATGATCTAGTTGCAGTAGATACTTCAGTACATAACTACAAGTATATTTAACCTTGTAGGCCATTTACATGGTAGAGAATAGCTACAACAAAGTGTACAATTATCACACTTGCTGTAATATTGTAATGACCTGACATCCTACTATATAATACCGGTTTGTAAATAATTATCTCAATTTTTATGCTTTATTTTTTTTCTTCTGTTATTATATAATAAAGCATACTATCACGGCTGGTTGACCCATATGACGGACAAATGAATTTCTATCTGAGACTACTTACTCTTGATTTGTCCACCCAATAGTTATTTACTGATGCACTTATTCCCCAAACACTCAATAATTAAGGTTACAGACCATTCATTTTCTAAATGGGTTAAAGATTCCCACATCGACGTCAAACTCAATATTCACTTACTCATTATCTTGTCTTTGATGCATCACCTGATATGTGAAGCAAACAGCGGTGACAATATTCTTTCATAGTATCACTTTAGAGTTATGTCCCCTTGCATTAATAAAAATGTAGCAAAAAGAACTACTGCCATATTCAGGTTGTTATAACTGGTTTGTTGAAATGGAATTTTGCTACCATCACAGCAGTGGAATGGTTTTTAGAAGCACAAACATGATTATATGTATGCCTAGTATGTGTCACAGACCCCGTTCTTAACCAAATACTCCTATTACAAATATCTTCCATGGACAAATCTAGATTTTCTGGGTTAAAGAATTTCAGAGGCTCCTTTCATTATTATATTATATGAGAATTTATTAAAAATAATTTACTTCCATCCTCTGAGATTATTGATAGTCTAATGTATGCCAAGTGAATGTACTTTCCAGTTGTAGCTAAGAATGAGTCTAAAACAACCATAAATATCTGTGATACTAGTATAATGCCTTTAATAAAAACTGTGACTTCCAAAGTCTAGGCTGCTGTGTTTAACAAAAGTGTTGTTCTGTTAGTAACAAAGTGTTCTGTTAGTAACAATGTGGTGTTCTGTTAGTGATGGTGTAAAACCATGGCTTAAAACCTGACATATACCAAGACTTCAATATTTTCCCATGTATAATACTCTCCCATGTATAATACACACCTTTCTCAAGGAAAGAAATCCGTATGACCCTTTCCTGAAACACAGGGCAGAAGACAATACAAGTCTGCTCTTGTCTGCCAATGCACACACCAAACTAGCATTCATTAAAAGTGTGCCCCACATGCATGGCCGAGTCATGGACTTCCTGCTAATGATCATGTCCAAGAGCTTGGGAGATTTTGTTCGGAAATATTATTGCTAACCACCAGTTAGAACAGCGTGGACAGAAATATCAATCAGTGACCCAATGGTTTTATCAGGTCGCGAATTACCCCCCAAAAAATAGAGACCACTTAAATTGCTTTTGGACTTGAATTTTATACTTGAACAATGCATTATTAAGCTGACACATTTATGGAATTGTTGAGGAAGAAGTAATAATAATAATAATAATAATAATAATACTAATACTAATACTAATACTACTAATTATAATAATACATTGTAATAATAATAATAATAATAATAATAATAATAATAATAATGCTGTTCTTTTCTGCTAGCTCCAATGTCACATCCTTTCCTCTAAATAAATGTTGCCTGAAGACATTTGTTCAAGAAGTTGTGCTCTATGCTCAATGGACAACACTTAAATTTAAATTGCCTTCCGACAAGAATTGAAATTTTGGACCATGCTTTATTAGTTGTCAATTGCATAGAATGATGGCGGAAGAAGTTATGATAATAATAGTGCTGCCCTTTCTGCTAGCCATCCCTTTCTCTCCAAATAAATGTTGCCTGAAGACGTTGTCCAAGGCTTGTCTTTCTCCATTGGTCAACACTGGATAGAACTGACCAGTGCTGACCTTCTGATAGTTGCCAGCCTCAGAGAACACATTGGCTGTGAGGCTGTGGTGTTAATGATGTGTTAATGACACTTCAGATCGCTCGTAATGTCTCCTTCTTTCATCTGACATTACAAGAATGGATCTGACATAGAATACATTGATATAAATGACATTGTTTTGCAGGCAAGATAAATGTCAACTAGTCTACAATATCAAGTTTGATCAAACTCTTTATCATTTGTTTTCTTGTAATTTTGTCTTAATGAGATATCAAAAATAGAAAGATTGTAACTTTTCAATTAATCATTATCTGATTTCAATTATTGTAACTTTACAGATTTTGTTTACATACATATATATATATATACATGTATATATATATTATATATATATTATAAGACATTGGTGTCAGAATAACTACACCACCATAAAGACTAATTCTATATCAATCTAGATGCTAATAATAACAATACATTTGAGAAAATTTAGCATCTCCATTCAAAATATTTGTTAATTCATAATTCTAATACCTCGATAGATGCAATGATTATCAGCTTTTCTCATACATGCATGCAATTATTTTAATAATTGTGAAATAGTAATTGGTGTAAAAAAAAAAAGGTCATAATGTTAATTTCAGACTGTAAATCTCTCTCTCTACCCTCTCTCTCTCTTTCTCACCTCTCTTTCTCACCTCTCTCTTTCTATTTCTCCCTCCATTCTTGCCTCCTCTCTCTTTCTCTCTTCTTTCTTCTCTTTCTCTCATTCTATATATCTCCTTTCTCCTTCCACCTCCCCTCTCTCTTTCCCTTCCTCTTTCCCTCTCTCTCTCCCCCTTCCTGCCTCTCCTCTCTTTCTCTCCTTTTCCCTCCTTCCTCTTCTCTCTTTATCTATACCTTTCCTTTCTCCTTTCTCTTTCCTTCCCCTCACTCCCCATCTATCTCTCCCTTCCTCTCTCTCTCCCTTTCTCTCTATCTCTTTCTCTCTCAGTCTCTCTCTCTCAGTCTCTCTCTCTCTCACTCTTTCTCTCTATCTTTCTCTCTCATCTCTCTCTCATCTTTCTCTATCTCTCATTTCTCTCCATCTCTATCTCTCAATCTTTCTCTTGCTCACCCCAACACCCCATCTCCCATGTTCTCGCCTCTCTCACTTTCCATAGCTTTTCATTAGTTCCATATTGGCTAAAATCCCCATAACTCTCATTCTTGACATTGTTAGCACCCCCAGGGTCACTTTATCTTATGTTAAAGTAATATATGCTATTTAAAATTTGTAATCTGTCACAAGTATTTTTTCACTGCATGTGTACTGGAAATGCAAAAATCAGATAATTTAATGTAAGATAAATAATCTTTATTGAAATTTAGGTGAATTAAAGAGACAGAATATTAAAAAAGAAAGTCTATAATAGACATGTCATAAAGAATGTTTTTTACTGTCGGGAAAGTCACTGCTGTGAAATTGAGATATTATGAACATCATTTATTTTTTGGTATTTTCAAATATATAGTGTTTGCAATAACAGCTATGGTCCAAATTAAGATAAAAGTAGTTTACTAGTTGCTGCTATGATGCATAGCAATATGTTTATTTAATATTTCCTAATGCTATCATATTACTTTTTTGGTAATAAAGACATTTTAAACATATGCATATAGGGGGTGATTCCTCTAATAAAATGATGTAATAAATTATTTATAGGATAACATCCTAGTAACATTCGTGAATTGGCTGTTACCAAGAATGTTATCTGACTTAAAATACAGCACACATTTCATGTGCGCTTCGTAAGTAAATCTGATCCATGCACAGCATGAACACGTCGTGAAGCACGTGCTGTTGCTGGATGAATGTGACTGTTTCAAAAGAATTAATGAATTGTGGTTGAGTTCTTTGTAGCCTGCATTGCTCAGGTGGTAGAGTGTAGGACTCGTAGCTAGAAGTCTCGAGTTCGGTCCTGACTAGTCAAGATATTTTTCAATGTTTGAGTGATGGTCCACTGCAGTTTGAAATAATACAATGATGTATTTCAAAATTGTACATTTCGTATGGATAATGAACAGAAAACTGTAGATTCATGAAAAATAATCGACAGATTTCCAATCTACAAAAGATTCCGGCAGAAACGCTAAACTCCGTAATCACTCTCTCCAATGGATATAAATAACATGTTTAAATGTATGGTGTTTAAAGATGCTGTGTTTAAAGGTACAATATTTAAAGGTACAGTATGTGGTAGGTGTATGTTTGTCTGTACAGTGTACAGCATACAGCGTACAGTTTATAGATATGTACCTCAATACCCTCTGTCGTGAGTGTCCGTATAAACCAAGACAGCGATAAAACCAGGTCAACCATAAAGCACTCCAAATATATACTGTAATTATTTCCACCAAATCGGCAAATGATCACGTGCATTTCCATACACCAGTTACTCTAATAATAAAAAGCAAAATAGACATCACATCCTCATTATAAGACAGATGTGAATCGACCACACCTACCATATAAAATCTGACTCCATTTTGGACTGCCCGTAATTGAAATAAATTTATGCTAATTTTATAATTACAGAGCATGGATTACTATAGAAAGTTTCTATTATGTATTTCGTCGTATAATGAAAATAATTTGTAATATCACGTTTATTTTTGAGGACTTTTTATGAGTTTAATTGCCTTGAATGTGCTCGGAGTTGTATAAGCTATTGTGTAAACACAATGTGAGGTATGACCCTAAGCACGATCATTACTGTGATTGAGGCAAATCTAAACTCCCAAATGTGCAGCTCTACTAGGAGCAAATTATTGAGCCTTTCGTATAATTGCGTTCAGGCCGTTGTAGAGTTGGTGTTAAATTAATGGATCAGTCGGTTTGGTTAGATGGTGGTATTCACTGACGTCCTGGTGAGTTACATCCCCTTGAGATTAATGGGGGTGAAATTGGTGTGGCGAAGTTTTATGGTTTTAAACGTAAGCTAGACAATATTAGTATGGAGTTCGTGGTGGTATTGAGCTCAAATTATATGGTATGAGTATTCCTATAATTAAGAAATTAATTATCTTCAGATATTTAGATATATTTCAGATAGATAGGTTTGACCGGAGATACCAGACATTTGCTTATTAGAAAGTTATTTGAAATAATAAACCTATGAGAATATCATACAATATGACAAGAAACATACTTATTAATTTAACCCTATACCTGACGACAGCATAGTAGATACCCTAAAATATCAATGAATATAATAGCTTTATTAGATGGTTAATGTGTCGACTACTGATAGGAATATATTGTTGATTAACCCTCTCCCTGCTGGATTGGGCACAGACACAGCTCTTTAGGGCATCTCTGGATGCCTTACGCATGGTGAGGGTTAAAGGCACTGTGATCCAGTAGATAAATTATTATACTCAGTTCCGAAGCGAACAATCTTGCAACATGATTCTTATTATGGAAGGTTAATAAACGTGGTATCATGAAACACATATATCTATGTTTTCTTATCTAATAAAAACATTTGCTGAAATTCCTTGAAATTGAGTTCATATTATTACATGGCAAGATCAAGAACGATGTCTTCAGTTAACCCTTATACTACCGGTACATGTACTTCTTTCATTTCCAATACTTGTAAGCAGTGTTTAATTAAATCAGCCGTATCTTTCATGCTGGATTATCCCCCTCCCTGCTGGATTAGGCAAAAGCACAGATGTTTAGGGCATGTCTGGTTGCCTTCAGCAGGGAGAGGGTTAATAGTAATCATTATCACTACTCTGCATGGGATCTCCAGTTGTCACCAGCAAGCTGAAGGTTAAAAGTAGGATTGTATTTAGATGGAATTATAGGTTTACCTTACCATAATTACTCTAATAAATTGAACCTAACTATGTAGTTAACTATTGGTGCAACCTGACACTCAGTGACAGACATTGTCTTATATATTTAATTTGAATTTTTATGTTTATTTTTGTGATGTTTATTTTGGTAAGTTGCATGACAAACACACTTTTGTTCCTTTATCATTGTAAAATATTATTTCCATTACTTCATTTAATATTTACTTGCATTCTGATATTTGCACCCCGCAATGATGACGAGAAGTTTGGCACTGGAATGCTAAGCAATATCAGAATCGTTAAAAGAAATGCCCTAGATATGTATCTGCCAGTCAAGGCAATCAACATGGAGCACCTTTGATAGTTACCCATATGTCATTTTTATCAGACGGCCTCCAAATGAAACGTCAGACCCCTGCAGCCAAATTTCAATTTTCGCTTCTGTTCGCTGGACCATATATATTCGGTCTTTTCATAGCTAATGATGTGCGAGGTTTCAGTGTGGAGAATGAGCCTTTGCATAGGGGGGTTTAAGTGGGAAGGGGTGGGTACTAGGGGTGAGGGAGGGGGAATATATGTGTTACCTCAGTGTGTATGGTGATTTCAGATCATAATCAACTGACAGGTGAAAGACGTCTTTTAACCTCAATCATTTTCCTGATATTTTTCTGTGGTCCTATGTTTTACTTTTCTACTACCCTGCTATTCAATCCCAAGAATTCAGGTTACTTTATGCAAAATAATAGACTTCTCATTTCATAATTTAAATTTCATAACGTTTTATTACTGCATGTTTGAATAGAACATAATGTGCTTGTATTATGAACAAGTGTGAAGTTTGAGTTTTGAAGCTTGGATTTTTCTTTCATGTTGTATAATGAATGCTTATATTGCAAGATTTAAGTATGCTGTTGTTAAAGTTGGCGACATTAGATAATTTAATGTCACTGGCATCAGTTTTCAATTTGTATGATATTGAAATTTTATAATTTGTTAATGGCTTTGCGTAAGCATAAACACAACATAAATTAAACGTTTGAATGACACTGCATCATATATATAAAGTATTTCAGTATATTGTTGAAAGGTTTACATCACAAAATGTCAATGGGGTCATGTGTAAACATCAAAGTTATTAAGATAATGTGAAAAATATTTTTAATATCTTGAATGTCTGTTATTAATATTATAGTATATACACATTTAATAGAGAAAAATCCAGAATAACTGCTCAAATGGACCTTTTGGAAATGAGTGAACATTCACTTAGGATTGTCCATACACTTCACTAGAGAAGTGGTTTTAATTTTTTTCTTGAAAGTGCAAAGTTTGTCTGTGTTTCATATTTGAAGTTGAAAATATTGTTCATTTATATCAGTTCTGGATGTAAGATACTTATGATCCAAAATATTGATCAAAAGTTAGTTGTATTAATACTTTTGATAAAAATAGGTAAGATTTATGAGTATTATAAGTATCTCTATGCTATTTTAACTTTTTTAATCTTAAGACATACATTGTAACTTCACTTTGATATTCTTCACTTATCTTTCAACTTGATCAAACTTGTAATCTATTTAATTTTAATTTAATTACACAATGTAAATTATGTCTCATGACTTATATACTTCTATGTATACATGCTTTCATGGGGACGCAACCTTTATCCTCGCACAAAACCAAGGTTTTGGGTTATGTTTCAAATGTACATTTTTTTCTCTCATTATATGGCTACATGCTGTGACTAAGAAGTCAGATATAAACCATCTTGACGCGGATTAGACCTAATTTGAAACACATACTGCCATTTGATATCAGAATAGGTAATACAAACACAGAACCATATATTCTCAACATTGTCCTGGGCTAACCTCGTAACACATAAGACATTGCCGTTTTAGCTTACCACATTTACATACAACATCGGAGCCCAAATTTGACATCTGCGTATATTTCATCCCACTAGCCTCCGTTACATTATTTCAATACATATCCCACCTAACGACCCGAAATAAAAAGGTTCGTATTTCAGTATTCTGAGCACGATCATAAATTTCGGGCACCTGATCCCAGTATCTAGTTTGAGATTTATCGTTGCTCAATCTTTACTACCAGTCCATCATGGGAAATTCTATACGATGTCCTGACATACGGATTAATGCGAGATTTAAAGGGAGGATAACTCCGAGAAGTCGAAACCCTGGCATTTAAAAGGCAAGGTGTTAGAAATATACAAAGTCATGCAGCGTCCTTGTGCTTCATGTCGCTGTTATGTAAAACGGAATTATTTCATATTCAGCCTAGATGATTAATGACCGATCTCGGAATATTTTAAGAAGATTTTCCTGTCAGTGCTGTTAAGACTGAATTCAATAGACTGGGTGTTAAGTGATGTTTGGGAAGATATCGCGTGGCATAAATTGTGTAACAATTACGTTATTGTAGTTAGTTGATGTGCATCAGTTTTCTGTTGATGTAAGTTAGCACTCCTTTAACTCAGAATAGCGGAGGTCCTGTTTCATGTTTTGGGTTTGAATCCTATCAGTTAAAAGGTTTATTTGTAATGGTTGGCCTTCTCCGTACCGAGTTACATTATTGTTCATATGATGGCATCTGGTTGTCATTTGATGACAGAAGGTTAAGTGTATATGCAGTAATATAGTAACAAGTAAAGAAATTCTTAAAACTGGCTCTAATACCCAATTTAATATTTATAATTAAAATAAGTAATATAAACATATCCGTATTCTGTCTATTTATTATAATTGATGCTTCATGGAGTGTTAAAAATGTTTTTGATTTAACCCTCTGCCTGCTGGAATAGTATGAATCTATTGGGCATGGATTGATTTCTCCAGTTGGATGAAGGTTAAACATATTTTATTAATCGGGTTCATATTGGAAAAAATGGTATTCAACCAACTGAAATCTCCCATCCTGGTTCTGGGTACCCGTTCACGAAGCTTTCTTATCCACTAAGACACCATAGCGCTCTCTTTGTCGATAGCTAATGCAAGTTGCGAAGAGAGTGCTATGGTCTCTTAGTGCATAAGAGAGCTTTGTGAAAGGATACCCAGGTTATTAAACTGCCTCAAAGGTATATTTTTTTTATTCGTCAACAGCATTAAAAAATGTTTTGATCCCAATTTGAACATTGACATCTAGCTATTAAGCTACCTGCTTTTAATTCATATTTCAATTACATGTATTAGTCTGTGGCAGCAAAATCTTTGATCAAAATTTGAACATCGTCTTCTGAAATCCTTTGGCATGATTTTCATGCAATCGTGAATCTGATCCTGTCGACTTAAAATACATCCACCGGCTAGAAGTTTTCAAATTATGAAATCCAAACAATGCTCTTGGACAACCAAAGCCAGACATGATACAGACAGCGAAAGATGGGAGGGAAGGGGTGTGAAGGATTTGTGAATTCGACAATGTGATCCATAGACGCGACTCTAATTAAGAACCGGCAAGAATATGAACATATTTCATACACACCCTCGAGAGCAGAGTAGTTTCTGAAAGGAAGACAAAGGGAGCATTATAGGATGGAACGCAACTGCAAATTTTCCACTCTGGTCTTATGTGCCTAAGGTATAATTAGACGTGGATTTAATACTTTCTAAGATGGCGTGGCATCGCAGGGTGACAATAGCGGTAATCGGGCTGAAATCTCACAGGTAACCCGAGAGACCTGCCTCTGGGACACGAGAACTGGTAACAAGGTAACACGATGGCTGTGCGGGAGACGGTCTCAAAAGTAACGTCACAAGTTTGATATCGTTGGAGTGATTAATAACATTGGAGTGATATCTAGAGATAAATTATCTTTGATTGCTAGGGCTTCAAAAAGAAAAGAAAAGAAAATCAGATCAATTTCATGTAAATTGTCTCAGCGACAATATATGACAATCAGACTGTGTTGGTACTTAGGACACTCTGACAATCAGACTGCTGGTACTTAGGACACTATGACAATCAAACTGTGCTGGTACTGAAGACACTCTGACAATCAGACTGCTGGTACTTAGGACACTATGACAATCAAACTGTGTTGGTACTTAAGACACTCTGACAATCAGCCTGTGCTGGTGTAGATGACAATATGATAATTAGACTGAGCTGATACTGATGACAATATGATAGGCTGTTCTGATGTTGAGGAAATCTTCCCACCCATTTGGGGATAAATACGATCAAAACAACTATACATGTATGTTGTTTTTAGTAGATATACTTTATGTTGCAAAACAACCATATTTTGTATCAAACATCCTTCTTAGCATATTTTCCTATGTATAGTACACTACCATGCATAATACGCACCACAAAATACAGTGTTGGGGCACCAATATTCAAGAAATGGGGTTAGGGGTCACATGTATTCTAATATATTTACTGGTACCACTCAAGTGGGGGAATGGGGAGATTTGCAGAGGGGATGAATTTCCTGTTATACTGGTACTGATTGTCGTCCTCACATAGCTATGCCAGAAGGTGTCTTTTTCAGGAAGCGCGGCTTTAAGAGGATTTGTTGTTTGCACCAAAATCATTAAGCTGAAGTCTAAAGCCCCTTAGGCTTTAACATGTATCATTGTGAAATTTACATACAAAAAAATCATTTACAAGACAGATTTACTGTCCAGATTTATAGTTCAGAATTACTGTTCAGATTTTGCTGCAGGCTTTCATTGCCGTAAATGTATTTATCCTGATGGACCAGCTACAACGCGATTACTCTCTGCAGCATATCAGTAATCGCGCGAGTAATCTATCTGTAAATCGTGAGAGCAATGAGTGGAGAACCTTGCAACAAAGTCAGTGCCATCGTAAGCTGAAGTTATAACATGGATATAGCCAATATAACACTGGTTTTCAGTAGCTAGGCATCAAATTAGTACAGAAATTAGCTTCAGAGAAACAAATTGATATTTGGCGAAATGTACGAGTGGATTGATATCAGGAGAAATGTACAAGCATCAGTGTCATGTTTAAAGAGACGTAGAGTACTGAAATAGACATTCTTCTGTTTATTAAGCAAAGAGCCTTGTTTGTGTTGGTAGCTGACTTCATTTCTGGTCATAATTAAATGAAAATACAGTGTAATGGTATATTTGGTGTGAGTGACAGCTGTGATATGATTGGAACAGACTGAAATGTACATACCGGTATAGATACGTACAAATAATATGAGGTGATAATGACTGTGAACAAGGTTGAATCCAACTGATATTAAACATGAACATGAACATCTAGTGTTTTATTTTTATTTTCCTAATTTATTGACATTATCCAAGTTTTTTTCTTTAATGTGGAAAACAAATTTAGGAAATAATCGGCCCTTATTTCAGGAGTCTTGGCTTATAATAAAAATATTTAGATGATCTTGACAGCTGATGATCCATGCATCTTTTTTAAAACTAATCGTATGATTTCTGACTTTTGTAAATTGGTTATTATGGTTTAAAATACAAGAGTTTAATAAATACATGTATGTCTAATAAGTTATGTTTTCTTTTTCAGGTAAGTACCTGTTGATTAGACTTTGATGACTTGCACACTGGTAAGGTTATCTGTTTTTATATTCACACTGATCTTAAGCCAACAGGTGTTGAGAACAAATACTTAACCTTCTTCATCCTGGAGGAAACCGGAGATGCCCTATTCCAAAATAAAAAATACGATTAACATATTTTTTAACATGTGAACACATTAACATGTTATATATAAAACATACATCATGCAAAATTATGTTCATATTTACTCCATTACTCAACCATATAATCTTTTAAACTCAAATTGTGGATAATTTTCGTAAATTTAGCATGTCTTTTCACAATGAAAAATTGCGTATATTGTCCTTTGTATGGAATTAACGTTCCCCTAAAATTGACATCTATTTAGGTGAAAAGATCTTAGTTCTGCATGCTACTTTAAGAGCACAATCCCAAAGATTTAGCTGCAGACGAGGCTTTTTTTGTCTCATTTTTATCAGACATATTCCACTTAATAGCGTGGAAAATTGAGTCCGGTTTAGAGGATGGACATTTTGTGGTGCTACTTACATGCAACCAGATCCAATAAGCCGAGAATTCCCCATTGTTTCAGAGGTTCTTTCCATGCTGTGGTAATGCGATTACATGCTAGCATGTCTATGTCGCCAGACAAAACGTTGTCAATATCTCTATAAACAGTCGTCTATAGCTGTCGCAGCTCAGTTGGTGAATTTCAGTGTATGCCTGACAGAGTTACCTCCCTTATGTGACCAAATAATTGTTAAAAATTGATCTTCTCGAAAATCTTCTTGCTAAAACATCTTATTGTATTAATCATGATTAAAGATAATGTATTTTATGAATATTTTTTCTGATTAAATGGTTACATTAATTTGCGATTAGTTACAATTTAATGGTTTTCTTGGCATAAGTACAATGAAGAAAGATATTTTAGTAGAGCTTCAATGAATTAACTGAGTGAGGCACGTTTCAATCATCACAAATTATTGTAGGAAGGCACGCAAGAACTGTTTGAAAATTGTGTCGGATCCTTGCCAATGAAAAACTATCGAAAAATAATCTTTGTGTTAAATACATATTACTATTAAATGTTAACTGTATTTTACTGGATGGTATTTTTTTATTTGTTTTAAAAAGATTTCGTCACTTTGTCAAGGTGACATTTACTATGAAATGTAGGCATTAAATATACTGGCATATGTAGCATGCACCTTTAAGATTAATTCTTACCCCTCTCATCCTTAAATAAAAAAATAAAAATACCAAACATTGCCTCTTTATCAGCTTGGTCTAGACAACAATCTGTCTGTGACATACAACGCTGGCAACAAATTGAAGAAAAAAAACTTATCGAAGTGTAAACAATGTTGATATTACTCCTGCCAAGGGGGGATTCCTAGCCTCTTGGCTGTCGTCGTGATGTGTCAAAGTTGGGCGAGCATGCCGTTGTCAATTGCGCAATCATCGCAAGGTAAATAAAGTCTCTAAAGACCTGAGTGTTGACATAATCTTCAGTGAAATGCGCTTCTCCGTTTGTCTCACTCGTATCTCAAGGAGAAGCTCAGAAAGGAAAATAAATGGCAGTTTTATGCTTGAAAGTGTTTCTTAAAAGGTTTTTAAATATTTGACAAATGTAGGAGCTGAGCTTAGAGTTGAAAGTTATGTAGAAGTTAAGTCACTCACTCTATTGTCAAGTATGTTGTGTAATATGTAGTGCCATGTGTCACATTTCAATATTTTCAATGTCACTGTTTAGTGGGGCTGAAAATTAAATTTTGGAATAGAACACAGAATGAGTAAGTTCTTGGTCAACACACTATCCACTGCTCTTCCTAATTGGCTCTATATAATACTACATAAAGATGCAAGTGGGTGTCATGGCACAGTGGTTAGTGTGTCATGTTTGCTGAACTTTAGGTTCTGAGTTCTAATCCAATCTTGGGTGGGTCTCGTGTCTTTTGCATAGTGGAAGTAACTGTAGCACTAAAACAGCTTTAAATGATTACATGCCTACAATGAATTTGTGAAATTAACCTGTTTCATGAATATGAAAAATATATGTCTTATGGTTGTGACTAAAGGGTTTTATTTTCACACTTTATGATCATGAATTTGGTGCAATATAAATGTGCACATTATTATTATTATTATTGTTGTTATTGTTGTTGTTGTTGTTATTATTATCATTATAATGATACATGTAATAATAATCATAATAATAATAATGATGATGATACATGTATTAATAGTCATAATAATAATAATAATAATAATAATAGTAGTAATAATTATAATTAATCATATATTTAATAGTAAAAATATTACAGTAATAATAATACTAATAATAACAACAACAATAATTAGTATATCCTGTTGCAAATTATCCACCCATGAGCATATCACAGAAAAAAATACTTTTGAAATACTATGTAAAACACCAACGCACTCACAAAATGTGTTCAGACAAGATACTTTCAAATTTAATATTTCATGAACTAGAACATCATCAAAGAAAGTATACATTATTAAGCTCGGTTCAACAACTCTGAATCACAAGAGATGTAATCAGGCTTAAATCTCGAAGGTAACCAGATAGCAAGATGACTGCATGGTACACTTGGTGAATGATTTTGCAAAGAGTGATTAAATAAATCATTCATATATATACACGGTATGACCTCTTTTTTTTGTTAAATAATAATTTTCTAATTGTTTGAACACAGTAATGTTTCAAATTAATTAATTTTATTTTGTTGTTTTTTAATCCTTCATTTCTTCACCATTTCATTTACAACCATATTTTGTTCTTTAATTTTCTTGAACACAGATGTTGTAATTTTTTTATAATTCGTACAGCTACACATTTTATTATTTTCTTCTGTTTGAATTATTAGAATAATTGACTGCAGGGTCTATTCATATACTAAACAACACATAACTAGTTCCTTCAGGTTTCTACCCCACTTTACCTAATCTATAGATACCAAACCATCCATTTCAGGGACAGGTTGTACCAGTAATTAAGAGTGTAAATCAAAGTTTACATTGAAATAAATGTGCTCATTAAAACCGCCAAATCCATGCCTACAAGCTTGCTCATAGTGCTACATTATTACCCTGGTAAATGTTTTCCCTGGGGAGTATGCATTATGCCCTGCTACAGTAAAAGCATGGTCTGCACCCTGATTTATGCCCAGACTAAAGTACGACCCTTTTGTGAAACACAGGCCTAAAGACAATCAATACTGCCCAAAGTCCTCCGCGCTCAATTATAAACTGTTCATCTGGCTTCAATTATTATCTATGTCCACGCTGCACAAACATTCTATTTTCATATTGACATTGTCCTCAAGTTTTTCCCACAAGATCTGTATTTTTTTTCTCATGAAAAAAAAAATCACGTAATGGTGCGTTTTTTTAAAAGTACGTGAAATGTACCCGGTTTGACCTTTTTCTCTGAAATGTCGCAGATCAATAAACCTCGGAGTCGGCCAAGTGTGGCCTGGATAACATGTAACAGTCATTAGAGATCTTCACCTCTTATTAAGGCTTGAACTGCCAGGAGCCTGGGCCACGTTTCAAAAAGTGATCATAGCGCTACGAGAGTCGTAACTCCTGTATGCTAACATGGAGCTACGAGTCTTGTAGCCTTACGATCGGTCTGTGAAACAAAGTCTGTCCTGAATCTCATGAAGGTGTCGTCCTGTTGTCTAGAGTAAGGCATATGCCATGCTTTTACTATAACAGGAAGTAACGTGAACCTTGATTTAGGCTCGGACTAGCGCTATGACCGTTTCGCTAAATGCAGACCAGGAACGATGGCTGTAGCTCCTTGTGCACCGCGAACCTTGACATTAAGGAAATAAAGGGAGGGGTCATTGTTTCTGAGCCATTATTTGGTAGAATACACGCGTACATGGATAATTGTTTGAAATTCTATTTCCATTTTTACGTGACTAGTTGAGATGCATTGTCTTAGTTTTACTTTGAATATTGTGTGATGTTTTATTTTGAGAACAGAGGTATAAATAATTGATGAAAGCTCATTAATTATTAATTAACCTTCTTTATGTTAAAGGCAACTGGAGTTGCCCAGTTTAGAAGCACTTCTATCCATGACTTCATTTCAGTTTATTTCTTCTTGTCTAATGTAGAATTGCAATGTTGTTGCATTGACCAATGTCAGCTTGTGACATAGTAACTGATTGGAAATATGTAACCAATGTGACACTGTAACCAATGTGACACTAACCAATGTGACACTGTAACCTATGTCTCTCTGGAACCAATGTGAAACTGTAACCAATGTGACCTTGTAACAATTGTGACACTGTAACCTATATGGCACTGCAACCAATGTGACCATATAACAAATGTGACTCTACAGCCAATGTGACACAGTAACCAATGTGACACTGTAACCAATGTGACACTGTAACCTATGTGGTACTGTAACCAATGTGACACTGATTATGTGTTACAGTGTCCACTCGATATAAGGTTGTTCGATACAGAGCGGATTCGGATATAAAGCTGGTTTCAGATGAGGATCCCATTTTTAGTTTTTGTTATTTATTTGTACTATCCCAAATTTAGCGTTATATCGAGGGGACACTGTATTAACAAATGGTGACACTGATCAATGTGGCGCTGTGGCACTGACCAATGTCCAACTACAGCACTGGCAAATATGACATTGTCACCAATGACACGATGACAATGACCAATCTGACACTGTATGACAGTTACCAATAGGACATTATACTGTGGAACTAGCCAATGTGAAATTATTACTGACCAGTATGACAACACTTAATTGTTACACCCAATATGTGACACTATGACACTGACAAATGTGACATTACTTATTATGTGACTCGGGTTCCATTCCATACCAACCTATGTCACACTATTATTATGATAAATGGGACATGAATATGTAGATCTACAGTTACCTTGGATACATAACACTTTCATTACATCTCAGTAAATAGAATTCCTTTACAATTTATTTGCAAATTGAATATTACAAAGAACACTCTATTATTATTCACAATCTTGACATTAAAGACTTCCTTCGTAAACTGACTATTTTTTTTATATAGTTGAATATTTTCACAATTATTGTAAGACAATATCCGCAGTCGACAATACTTAGCGACGAGAAAAACGATCAATACCGTTTCGGTTGCACCATCGAGTGATGAGTTCATTCTATTACAACTGTCTCAGCATGTATGATATGTACCAAACACGACCCCTGGTTTTCAAGCGATTCCCCGAAAGTGTGATTGATGCGATATTTACAGGGCTGATAATGTGGAGACAGTTTCACGCATCCTAAGCCAGAATGAAAACAATGCGGCGTATTAGTGATGCCGTATCCACTTTATTCAACGTCAGTACGTATGCACCATATCACCCCATTTCAAGAGCTTTCTATATTCTCCTGAAAGATTACTATTCAAAATGGTCGCAATTTGATGTTTTCCTACTAAATTGTATCAGTCATCATTATTTTTTTGTCTTTTCGTGATTTACATCATTTGAAGACAATCACGAAAATTGACATGGGAATATTCCTTGCAATAAAATATTTCACCAAAGTGACACATTTCGTAGTCAAAGGGAGGTAACTGAATTTATAGTCTGATGAAAACCATGGCAAAAAATATTTTTAATCAAGTGCAGTTGAAAGTTGATACGAGATATTTTGTGATTGAAATTATATTGCACTTAATGGCACTTTTTTGAATGAAGGCAATTATTGTCGGAATCTACATCGGAAATTGGTCGTACCTGAATGAACAGATAGTCCAATTACCCCAGCAGTATTTTATGACAATATGATTGATTAAAGACGTAGCAGAGATCATTTTTTTTATTCACTTTTATTTTTAGATTGTAAAAATAACATGTTTTACAACCTCTTTTACAGCTCAAGAAATATTTGCTTTATTTGACATTGAACTCGCAACAAGTCATTCTTGTCAATATTCATCACTGTAATCATCGCTGTATTCATCGCTGTTGTCATCGCAAAGCTGTGATGTAGTTTTAACTGTCAGTGAAGGCTTACTATAAAGAACATTAAGATGCAAAATCAATTTCGACTTTCTAGTTACACTTTTCTAATATTTACGGCCTTCATTTTCTGAGTTCTCAAGATTCTGTGAGGGTATCTCCTGTAAAATGGCACTGACTTAGTGTGTCAAGATGGCTTCAAAACAGATTGAAATCCCATCAAAATGAGGTGTTTTCTTCAAATCGTATTATGGAGATTTTCACTGCGTGTTTGTCCAAGACTTCATGGAGATAAACTTGTGTAGAGAGTATGGTTGTGTTTATAGTTAAAGGTCAATTTCAATCATTTTAAAATCAATATAGCGATTAATCTAAAAAAAAATATATATTATACTGTTTCCGATCCTATCCCTGAATTTTCAAATTCATGTACGTTTTTAGTTTCCTGGTACTTTTGTTGTCAATTTTAAACATGCATAGGATTCAATATTTTGAGTACGATGAAAATGGAAATTGTGGTGACCAAGATTCTCCCATGGTGCTTCAATCAAAGACCAAGCTCAGGCAGGGGGTTATCCCCCTTGGATTACTCTTCAGACAGCTTGGTTTTCAAGGTATCTGTACTGCGTTGTGCCCTGTACTGCTGTTATTAAGGAACTGTGTGTTTGGATCTGGTAAGGAGGATATGATGTTATGCTGTTATCTCGAGAATAATGACTTGTAAAGCCATTATGAGAATATGAGCAATTACAATGAGACATTTAAGACGCTGCTGTAATCAAGATGAGAATATCATGTTGTTTTCTTGGCGTTCCTTTTTAATGTGGTGTTCTTCAAGTTTCAAGGTTCAATTGAGAAAATGTTAATTTCTTCAGTATGGTTTTCCTTTAAAAACTTTTTGAAATTATTTATTATTTTATTCATTTCACTGCGAAAAAATACAATAGCAAGGTTCCATCATGTTAATAACAAAAGATGTATGACAGTATGTAAACATGTATGTAAATTGCAAAATATGTAGTAATTGTAACTTTTCATAGTGATGAGAAATTTCAAATAAAATACTAATTTAATTCAAATAGAACAAATGTATTGATGTCAAAAGAGATGCTTGATGGTGGCTATTAAAGAGCATGAGATTTTATAAGCAACTGTTGTTATCGATATTTTACTATTAGTCATTTCGTCAATTTTCAGAATTACAGATTCAACAGTTCTGAAACAGACATTCGGACAGTTTCCATGAATTTCTTTATCAAAACTTGGAAATTATTCATTTATCTCAAGGAAATCAGAGGAATCTTTGTTTTATCTACAAGGAAGTGACAACATGAAGCTGTAAAGGGGGATAACTCTAAAGTGGAACCGGTATCGAGAGATTACATGGTTGTCAGTCAGATGCCACCATATCTGACTTAAGTATCGTTAATAAAAATTCATGATTCGGCTGGGGATTATTATGTCAAATGAAGAAAAAGAAGTAGGGTTGATCTGTAAGCACTATAATCTTTGCATACTCTGTTGCACTCATGTTGTCAAACAGAGAATAAAAAAGGCCGACTTGTTGGTTTTATTTTCGTGTGTTCTAGTTTAGATTTAGGGTCAAGTGCATATTGTTTATTCTTCAGTAATTCACGATGTAGAGAGATTATTTCTTATTTTACCATTGGGAGAAAGATGAGTGATATTAGTACTTGCAGTTTTTTATGTGTGTTGTTTCTTCACATTCTCATCTCCCTGGGGAATGCACATTTTAACATTGACAAGATAAAAGAGGATGTTTCCAGATACACATAGCACTTTTAATATTTTTTTGTGTGTAATATGCAATCTTGTCCTCCCATCAAACTTAATGCAGGTGTTTGAAGTTTAATATTTAAAACTTTATAATAATCTTTTAATATTTTTATGTGTATTTCCTCAAATGAGTTTTCCAAGTGTATATGTTGTCAAACATTTCGTCTTTTGATCATAAACTTGCAGTGTACAATCAATTATTAAATTCATTGGTTTGGTACACATATGTGTGGATGATATATTTATAACATTGGATTTATGTAAATCATTCAAATTCCACGGATGTGTGATAAACCTTTGCTACTTGTCTTCAAATCTTCCAGACCATTAATTATGTCCACAAACATAGATTATTCATTACAATTGTTTATTTTATTGACCAGTGGCCAATATAAGTAGGCAATTGTAGGTTCTAATGATATATTATAGATACTACGTGTATATACTCTTATTATTTCATCACCGCGGACATGCCAGTATCAAATGAATGCTCTTCAAGTGTCATAATGTTTATTCCCCAAATAAAATAACACTTATAAAATTGTTCAAAATAAGCACATATGGCCTGGTCAGGCTAAAGTACATGGTGCTAATACATAGCAAATCTTGGATTATTTAGATCGTGGATTTGTAATCATCCATGTCTGTTTGTATATCAAGCGGACAGTACACTGTGTCATTAAGGAAAGGTCAGAGGTCGTATTGGGCCCCGTCACCTGTCTATTATTGCCACCAGGTGGCACTCCAGTAACTGGCCACTGTCGCCACTGGAGGCCAAAGGTCAGATTAAAAATCTGTCAATTATAAAGGTGGACAGATGATATTAATCAAAGGTATTAGCCAGCGACATATGAATAATGCGACATTTAAATCCAATTGGAATTAAATGAACTAATTGTCATATTTTTTCTTGTTTTTAATTAACATATTGTTAAGATGACAGGTTAATATGTAAAATAATAAGGAATTTTAAAGCAAGAAGTCAATTAATAATTAATGGCTGAATTTTCATTTGTAAAGGAAAATTCTTAATAGAATGTGTTCAGTTAACCCTCTGCATGCTGCAGGCAACCATAGACAGCTTAATAAGCAGGACATGTGTTTAATCCAGCAGGGAGAGGGTTAAACATGAACATTTTGTATCAGTTCTCCAACAAATGTAATCAAATTGATATTTACACTCATATGTCCTAATTTGTAAGATACACCTTCCATATTACATATTCATGATGTTAAATGTGCAAATTCTAATAACTAATAGCATGCTGATGTAGAACCCAATATACAATCATAATATGTAACCCAAATACATGTATGTAAACAAATATCTATTAATTCTGCATTTTAAATGATACTGCGCGTACAAATTGGTTTTGTACATTGCATTTGCTATGGAAAATGCAGGTGTTAATTAAGAATACTCAAGCTTGAGAAACATTTTCAGTACATATATTTACAGTAATATGTCAGTGCTGATACCTTTGATGGTTTTTGAGTACCTGAACCTGTACTGTTGTGTACTATTCCCTTGTAAAAAGTGTTGATACAGAACATATGTCAATCATTAACATAATGTTTTATACATACAAGCAGAGCAAATACAGTTATCTGTCTGTTGTAGAAGCAGTATGTGAAAATCTTCTTACAATGATAGAAACCAATCTCTCTAACACCTGCTACCATGTTAGATCCACATGTGTACTTATAGTTTTTCTAAAATCCATACCAGTATGAAACGAACATCAAAAACAAATATGCGAAAAATAACCAAAATGAGACTGATAAATATAACACACCTATATCCAATTTTCTTTGCCTATTTCTCATATGTAGGTCATTCTTTATGAATACATAATTGGTTCATTTATCATTTTTCCAAAGCAATTTTCACACCCATTTGTCGTAGCATTTGACACCAAATTTACCAGACTTGTAATTTAATGGTCATTTTGCAACCTGGTATGTGCTCAGTTCACTGTGAGAAATATTTGAGTTGGAATGACAGTCGGAAACATTTCATCCATGTCAATGCTCAATTTTTATATGAATAAAAGTGGACGTAGAATACATCCCTGGCTTATCACTAGCAATCTTTTCATGTATTGTACTCTATCCCTATATATGAGAACCCTGAACATGCTGAAAGGATACTGTTGAGCCAAACGGTCCTTAATGATAGTGGCCGATAACCTACAAAATTGTTTCTCATAGGTTTTCACTTGAAATGAACTCTCAAAGTGACAATGCTTGACTGGGGTTTTTGTCTGAAATTAATCTCCTTTTACCTCCATTGGAAGTCGGATGTGCAAAACATCAAAAATTGAGGAATAATGGCCGGAATCCTCTTTGACTCCCTCGAGGACAATGGAAACCCATCAGGAGCATACCTGGACATTGTTATCTCCGCTGGGGGTCCCCCGTACCTGTCCAGCTTTACAGGTAGAAGGCATTGTCAGACGCGGTTCGCGTTATTGTTTGTTTGACAAGACGGACAAGCACTTGTGGGGGACTATTGGACTCTCCGACAATGGGAGGTATCTGTGACGCTGTTTTGCCTCCTCGGATTAGCTGGTCAGCATGCTCAGGACAGAATGATGACCCTTGTGTGGTCAAGGGGTCAGTGGGAAATAGAGTGACCATAACGAACAGGGTATTGTGTCCACCCCTCCCACCGCCCTTCACGACCCCGTGCTGTCCATACATGGCCCTCTGTTAGGGGTGGGGATGGGTAGAAGGGGATGCACATCACCCTATAATTTGAAGATGTGTCCAGTTTTTAATTCAGTGCAGTACAATGGAACTCACTTGTACCTGTGTTCGTGGTCAAGATAATTAAGAGGACATATTAGTAAAGAGAAATCCATGTCAATTTTATTGTCATCGAGGTCTACAAATCCTAGAATGTCAAGATTCATATCACTGATTTTTCATATCGACAAACAAATTGTTCTATGAAAATAGCATAAATATGTACATAGGTAAATGTTTAGATAATTTCAACGTAGCACTTATGGGTAAAATAGTATTTTTTTAAGTGTCTACATTGTGTTTGTCTACATTTTCTTTTATTACATGTTCTTCTACAATATTTTATTTATTAATAAATCTGTTATTCTGTAATCATATCATTGCGTATTGCTCATATACATTCATGTATAAAGTGTATATGATGTTGTTGCATATGTAAAAACATTTAAACTGTATGATTTTATTAGTACTCATGGCAATACATGAAGTATGTGTGGACCTGTTTGTACTGTTATTGACTGTATTGATAATCAGAGAAAATCGAATACATTTCAATGGGAATTGAAATGGACATGACAGTCATCATGTGTTCACTTCTTAGATATCATTGTACATTGCAAGTATGTGAGAAAATTAACCGAGATTGATACCTGTATATACACACCTGTTTATGTTCAACACCTTATCTAGCTTGTTTATGATAGTAAATGTCAGGTAATTCCAGAATATGGTGTGTGAGTCACGTTGAACGGAATTCGAAGGAATTACTCATATAGAATCAGGATGTTTATGTCATCACAGGTATCAATTTCACATTGTGGGTTTCAGTCGATTTAAGGTGGAGGATGTGGGGGTTGAGGGTGGAAGGGTGCCTTTAATACGACAAATACCAAAGTGTGAATGCGTTCATCTCATTACGCGGAATTGACGACTTTGACATGGGATCGACTTTTCCGACAATAAAAACATATTACGAAATGAGCGGTCATTTAGTAGAAGGTTTATTTACATATTTGGGCCGCGAGTCATTATTGGAGTTAAAGTCACGCAGCTTGAAACAGATACTGTTGGGCTGTCTCACCGGTGAGGCGGCTTTCTCAGGTGTTCTCAGGTGTGAGACGGTAGCTCAATGTACATAGCTGCCAGTCGCTGCGAAATGTACAGCTGCAATTCATCACACCTCGTCCATTTCACTTCGTCTATTTCACAGCTGACTTTCAGAGCAAATACAATGCCCTCTTGTATAGACTGACATTCAAAATCTATAAGAATATATGTGAATGTACATAACTTGTACACACTGAGACGTGAGATATCCTGATTATTTTTTTATGGGTTTGTGATATTGGAAAATCAAAAGTAAACATATTTGCTGTAAAGTACATGTAGACATGTTGGAAAGCATACAATACTAAAAGAAAACCAATTATTTTTTTTATATAAAAAAACCCCCAACATAATGTAAACAAAATTTTAGGCCAATGTTTAGTATACTACACGCTAGCTTTTGTGCTAGAGGATTTTTGGCCATATCTCACAATCAAGGAAAACAACTAATGTTATAGATTATCTTTTAACTTTTTAAAATAGGAAATTCTACAGACTATATTCAGTAATCTACAAGTACATGTATGTGTATACAGACGTACATTTCAGACAAGATACGGTATATTGACATGTTGATGTCCATGTCACAGACTCCCTGTCTACACTGATAGGTCTCTGATTACCGCGTCCATTTCAAGGCACGTAATAACTACTTCTAATATCCCACGTTGTTGCAGTTAAATCTTGTTATCAGTCCTAGGTTGGGACATAAGCACACACCTGAATGGGAGCGGACCAGTCATAGAGTTCCATAGCACTTTTCTTGTACAAACAATTGATTAGGTGATTGTACAATAAAGGGTTGTCATCCTGTATAGTTGACCTCCATGAATCCAAAATTGAGTAGGATTATTGACTCATTTTTGAATATCCAAAATTTAAATAATTATTTGTGTTTATGGACTTACAGATATTATATTTGTTAATATTTAACAATTTATGTTTTTATAACAGTGTATTTACACTTATTAATTACCATTTTAATCGTTGCGATCAGAATCTAGATATTGTTATGTGTACCCAAAAGTCAATATTGTCCACTATGGTCATCGTTTCTTTGCCTTCTCTGCGTCCTCCCAGTGGAACTCTCTTCCTCTCTCTGTTCAAACCAGTTCTACACTGAACACTTTCAAGACGAATCTCAAGACACATTCATTTAAGACAGCATATCTTAACTAAGCCATTCCTTCAGCCGTATGCACATTGAATATGCATTGTGATGGAGTCGTGCACTTTATAAATGGACTATTTATTTATTTATTATTTATTTATTATCAATCTAGGATGTTTCCGCTTAGAATCCTCTTTTTTTCTTTAAAATTCAGTTTTAAATGATTTGCCTTTTCGACTTTAAAGCAGTCCCATTAGCCTCTGTTTTATTTCACAATGGAAACAAAGAGATTTTGATGATGTCACCATAATTCCTATGGGGACTCAGTGGCCACATCACAAAGAAATTTCTCAGCATAACTCAGTTAAATTATTCCGAGAAGGGGGAGAAAATTTTAATTTCATTGTTCGAGAATCTAAATCCAGGTCCCATGTTCAAAACTTTACAATAATCCAGATTAGAAGAGCATGCTGCGAACGTCATTGTCTATGAGGCGGTGTTTCTTTCCAGCGCCGTCAAGCCTGTCACTCACTTCGTGTAATTAACGTGAACATCACTCGAAATTAACGACATAACGCTAAGCTCGGTAATAGTTCCAATTTTGTCAGCTCTCACTTGCCATGCCAATATTGAAAGCAGATTGTGCTAAAATTAGGCCAAAAATTATGATTATGTAACATTTAAATCATTTAACTTAAGGATTTTCTATGAAGCTGAGAGTTGATTAATGATGAGTTTAGTTAGCTATTAGTAAATTCAGAGAGGACTAAATTAAAGAATTTGTAATGTAATTAAGTCAGAGACCAAGAAAGATGTAACAATCGTCAAGATTGAAGAACTGAGGTTAGGATTGATGGGTATTTGAATTTCATTAAGAGATAGAGAGTGATTCTATGAGGTCAGACCAGGTCTAATAGCACAGTCCAGTCATAATTAGCTCTTTGTAATTAAATTGTCCATTGCATCACAAAGCACTTTTGGGATTAGAGAGAGTCCGGAAAGTTTGTAAGAGTGGTTGCTCTTTAATTCAACATCCCCTGATCCTTCTGAACTCGGGGTTTAACCCATACAATTACCTTCGTCCATTTCACCCTTTCCCTCGTTCATTTCCTTCAAATAGTCATCCATTTCGCCCCAAACCTCGTCGATTTCGGGGAAAAACTAACTACCTGTACATTTCACCTGAAATTAGCAATCACTCACAGCCAGGTAAACACAGGAATTTTCTTACACTTTCGCCGCCGAATGTATAATTATGCAAATGGAAGCCCAAGTTGCCCCCTATATTTATTCAGACGATGGGGGAAGGTGACATTGAGACTGAGATCCATTTGGGGGGAGAAATCTCTTCAGATCGTCAATTACGGATGATAATAGACGAGGACCGGGATGAAGGACGGACGTTCGTGTGACAACTGAACACTGCTGTAAGGATGTAGGGGAAGAGTTGTGTGTCCATCTCCTGTAGAGGGCGCCAGTCATTAGCGGCTAAATATCACCTTGGCCTGCAACAAACAGACAAGATGGAGTGTGTAATAGACACACGCTAGCCTAGCTTTATTTCTTGATGTGATACTTGTACCATCTTGAAATGTATCCCTTTCAAACTTTAATTAAACATTTTTATGTCGACTTAAAAAAAATGTAATTAACTTTCTTCTACTTTTTCTTTTACTTTTTCTTTAACAGCAGACTGTGGATACTGACAGTCTATAATTTGGATGTTAGAATTGTCAATTATGGTATTTCTTCATATAGAAAATTGAAACTTTCTTCTTCTTATTTCAAAAGATATAATACAACTCCAATGAGTTTTCTGATCTTTCCAATGAAATGTGACATCGGAAAAAACGTTAAAACATTGACTACCTCACTGACTATTTTTTTCTTTCTAAATCTGAACATCATTTAATTCCAATTTACATTGGTATGGTTTTGCTACTTTATATGTTCTTTGATATTTTTCTTTTGAAAAGTTGCTTTCTGACTCATACCGTTTAAGCACAAAGCCTACAAGAGCTAAAAATAAATACATATACTTCTATGAGCAGCAAGTCTATGAAATAAAATCTTTCCTTACAAGATCAATGATTTTGATTACAGCTTTTTCTTAAATTTATAAAATAGCGATAGTGCTAATAGTTTTTATTGCTTCCTTTTTCAAGGCAAAATGTTATGATGTCAAGTTCTGATGATCTGCTTGAACTATCACAGTGCAGTTACTATCCTTGGTTCTTGAGTACCAGCTGGTGATTGCAGGGTTACTGCAACTCTATGTGATAGTGGTGTCATAGGTTTCCTCATTATATTCTTGCTCTTTATGCAGCTTTCATCATGAGACATTGTTATACCCCGTATTATGTTAGGGCTATTATTTTTTACAGAATATCTTTCTTTACAAGTAAAGTTTCACAATTAATGTAGAAATTAATGCAATTCATGCTGTAGTTAAAGTTTACTTAACACTTTCGTTGGAAATGGGAGATGTTAAACTCCATAATCACTAACTGATTTAACACTCAAAGTATACCATACTCAACTGAAAGACTTTTCGTCATTTTTTTAATAATATTTGCTTGCATGAAGAATATTATATTACATATAATTTGTATGACCTCAGAAAGGTTAAGTAATTAGTTGACCAAATGAATTTAGTAACAGCATTAGTCAGATGACCAGTACTGACCAGTACAATACCAGTATTACGGTAATAACCAGATAACCAATACTCATTTGCACTAGCATCTGTCTCAAACCTTTTAGGCCATCCATACAGCACTTAAATGAAAAGACTTGAGAATTAATGAACCTCGAAGAACAATTATATTATCTGAGCTTACTCATTCGGCCCTCCATAATGAGGAGAGCTCCAATACCAAGGGAGATAACAACTGCTGACTTGAGTGCTAGGAGCAGATGGACAAAGTGTGATTGGTGGTGGTTGGATTGTTCTCGACAGGAGTGTTTATTTGATTTGATAGATCTGTATTGTGTTTAAGGAGGTCAGTGAATGGAACGTCCAGTTGTCTGAATGACCGATGACCACTGCGCCTTGACCAACGGTCCACTCAAACTGAGATAATCGGATATTAATTAGATAAGGAGCTTAGATTCATCTGAGGGTTGCTTTGAAGTTGCACGTTTGAGAGTAGTCATGCAGATGATAGTATCTTGGTCTGATCAGGTGGGGAGACCATTGGTCCTATTTTCCTAACAACTCTGTGACTGTCTTACAACTTTAATGAACTTAATCATCTGATTAAATTTTGAAACAGAACACCTTTTTATATGGGTGATCGTTAACCTCAGAATGCACCACGTTTTCTAGATGCTAATATCTGATTGTGCCAGTTTTAAAAGTAATCTCAAACCAAAGATCAAAGCGGTATTTATTCCTTATCAACCGGGATCATAATGTAAATAATGAACATGATGAAGATGAATAAAGTCAATCCATTTCTAAATTTATATATTATTCGTCACTGTTAGAGATTTATGTTCTGTTCAATAAGTTCTCGACTTCATCAACAAAGTCGTGACCTCAGCTGTTTGCACATCCATCAAATGATTTCCCCTCTTCAGATTCCATCAAACAAGTTATGAATTAATGATAAATAAAATCATTTTCATGCTTGAATTTATTGCATTAGCCAAACTTCATTTAAGAATGTATATTCATAATCAATTTTGATTTTTCCTATCTCGACAGCTTCCCGGCGTAATTAAATGATAAACCCATAGATACATACACATAATGGAAGCAAATATTGATGCACACAATTTTCTTGACTTTTTCGTAAATGTTATCCAATATTCAGGCATAAATGCTCACAAACGTGGCGGACTTTTATCCCAGGCTTACGAGTAATGGAATTAGCTCCTTGACTTCATCGTAAGAAAATCTGACACGAAATGGCAACGGAATTTGATAAGTTTCCAAAATGAGGTTACTACTAACTACCGAAGTGTAATAATCTGTGCAGAAAAGCGGGGGGTATGTAACTCGACAATTTACTTTAAACCTGATTGGGCCGTCAAAAAGAAGTGATGCAAAAATGTCTTCAAGGAAAGCGATGTCGGCTATTGACTCTTAGCTCTATTGCCCGCAGTCCATAACGTAGTGTTCGTATTTGTCCAGCTACGATGAAACATGCGTGAATAGCTTTTAATACAGACATGATTTGGACGAGAAAATTGAAAATTAGGTTATTGATGGCAAAGAGATGAAAAATCGATAACGGTCGAAGGAAAATATTTGATTTTTTTTTCTCGTGTTACAAACGAGGGAACGAACACATGGAACAAACCCGAGACCAGGACTGGAATATATTTGCAACCGAAATCAGATCGTTTGGGTCCCTGGAAATGGAATCGAAATTAATTACAACATATTTGCTGTCAGTTTGGATTTGACGTGCGTTTCATCATTGGGGTTAAATAACATGGCTGTGAAATGACGAGCCAGTGCAGGAGGAAAGGTTCGCGTGTCGTCACAGAACGAACAACACCCGTGCTGGAGTACAGGAATATAATTACCCACGATGCTTTTGTCGTGAGGATAAATTGCAGAGGGAAATTGTCCCCTTGTTCCTCACCTGCCCTAGACTGGAGAGTAGTGTCCTGCCGTGCCATCATTTCCTGGCACCCCAGGGGCTAGAATCCACCATAAAGAAAATTCACCCCCAGAAACCTTAGGTGACAAATTAGCTCTCAGCTGGCGGTTTTCTTTTTTTGTCATTTTTCATCAAATTCCGAGGGGGGCACTTCCCATAGGAGAAGGTGCCGTGCATTCTATGCCTTTCGATACGGTATTAAATAAATGCTGGTATAATTAAAGCCCTAGGTCCCTATCTTGGTGTGACCGATTTTTTTCTCATTTTTTATAAAAAAAAATTAATAGCAATATCTACTGTTTTGCTGCCAGCAATGTTTTCTATGACCTCCAATAAGACAGCTCCGTTCTTTGGCATCAGCACATCCATCTTGTATGTCTTTTTTTTTTGACGACATCAGTGTTTCTTGTGTGTTTATTTGGTGTTTCTGTAGAAACCCTATGTTTTTAAAGCGCATGGTTATATTATCCAGGTTTTTATTGTTTTTGTGTTTTTCTTCAAATGATGGTATAATCTATACTGAAATAAGTTCAGCTGCAGAATATCTTCGTGACAAGATCCAGCTATTGCTAGAAAATACATTCAATATCAATTTAACCCTAGTAGACTAACCACAAGCACCACTAAAACTGTATGTTTCCAGCATGTAATAGGTTAATGTCATGTATAATGTCTAATATATTGCAAAATAATAATAATAATTAGAAATTGATAATACCATTTATGAGTTCCTCATGATTAATAGCAATTGGATGTGTGGATGTGTTTTATTGAAGTATGGCAAATTTTGAGCTATCAAGGATAATCATTGTGAAATCATATCCACAAGATTTATGATTTTCTAGAGTATTTACTTAACCTCAGATATTTTGCAAGGAAAATGGTCTCTACAAGTGGGGAATCTTTGAACTTGTACTTCACTATCTCATAGAATAGCATACAAATAATCCAAAAGCTATTTATCAAGATAGGATGCACTCTGTACTATGGCAGTGCAGCTTTCATCCTTGGTCTGTCGGTACCAGCCAGTGCTTGCAGATTTACTGCAACATTCAGCACTATTAGTCCGGGCAATTTAAGCTGAAAAAGTAGATTTTAGTATATATTGAAATGGGTACTCCCATATACCTAAGGAGTCAGATAAAACAGGTTTGCAAACTATTGCAATTTGTTTTGGGTCAA
>JAULBP010044359.1:0-22789 GCA_032355345.1 Lepetodrilus pustulosus
TCTATGACATACCCCCCGCCTTATAGTACCCGCCTTATACGATAGCACAGGTAAATAACAAAAATAAAAATGGGATCCACGTCTGACCCTGCCTTATATCCGAATCCTCTGTGTATCGAACCGTGTTATATCGAGGGGACACTGTATTTCTTCTTTTTTTTTGCAATGCGCGGAATTTGATTCCCGCGTATTTGTCAATTATGTCACTTACGCATAATTTGAGTCCGCTTAATTAAAGTCTTTTACAGTAATGACTCATTATTACCACTTCGTCCACACTTATGGTCTGAATATTTCCAGAATTTGTAGAATGGAAGAACAACAAAGAATGGTTGAGATATTTATGTGAAGAATCCTAAAACTCCCAATTGGAAAGGTAAATGATCCGCCCACTAGATTTGTCTATTGTTGATGGTGCCGTACTTGTTAATTAGCCTCTGAGATAATGGTTACATGGGTTATAACTCTTCTTATGCATCAGGGACCTCCTATGCCCTCGGGGTCTCTGACCTCGCCATGTGTTGACAGGATCTTGTCAGCCACTGTAGATGAGGTCTGGAGATAAGCAGATTAGCTGATTGTATCGTCATTAAACTCAACAACAGCCCAGGTGGGCATCACTCTAGTTAGATGTGCCACCAATTGGCATACACAGAAGGGCAATTCATAGAAAGTAATTTCAATCAGTGAAATGCGATTACATAGTTTTAAGCCCAAAATTAGATGAGGGGATTTGATTGAGAAGAGATACATGTTGTCTTGATTGTTATCCTGATTGGAATGGGTGGGATCATGTAAGTAAGAGTGGTTTAATGTGATGAAGATGGCTCAGTGAGATATTGACCGTAATAGATAATGTTTAAATGAATATGCAGTGTCCCCTCGATATAAGGCTGTTTGATACAGTGCGGATTCAGATATAAGGCGGGGTCAGATGTTGATCCCATTTTTATTTTTATTATTTACCTGCACTATACTATAAGGCTGGTACTAAGGCGGGAGGGTATGTCATGGACCCCAAATTCAGTGTTATATCGAGGGGACACTACCTGGCAATCAAGTGTTTCTGCTCCAGGCCTGGATAAATACATTTCTTCCCATCCTGTTATCTGCCACCGATGTCCATCTATTAGTTAGAGTTATTGAATGGACGCAATGAGTGTATTATGAGATATTTTTATGGTGGGACAAGTCCCACCTCAAAATATCACATGATACATGAGTCCATCCATTTAATAACAGACTTATGGCACAGCACTTGTCAATCAAACAGACTTCAGCCGACTGAAATACCCAAACCACGTGCAATGTGCATTTCGTGTCAGGCGACATAATCGTGCGATATTTGTGTACAGTGAATACATCGATATGTTTATATAAACACATGGTCAGTCAACTATTGAATAATTTAGCAAATCGCGCAGTATTTCCATCAAATTGATAAATAGTATTACTAAAATTACAAAAACAAACATTAATAAATGTTTTCATAATTTATTTGTTGTAAAATTGATATAGCTATGTAGTGATAAAATTTGCTGTTCCTGTTAGGCCTGTTCATATGGTGTAATGGATAAGGTGAAGTTTTCATCCAGGTGGCCCAGGTTCGAATCCCGAAATTGACATCTCTGTCTCTTTCTACTCCACTCTTCTCTTCTCTCTCTACTAGCTTCTAATTTTCTAACTTGTCAATAGTGTCCCCTCGATATAACACTGGTCGATACACAGCGGATTCGAATATAAGGCTGGGTCAGATGTGGGTACCATTTTATTTTTTTTATTTACCTGTACTATCATATAAGGCTGGTACTATAAGGCATGTCATAGACCACAAATTCAGCGTTATATCGAGGCGACACTGTATACTTAAAAGTAAAAAATAGTTGAAATAAATTCCTAATTTAAGAAGTTAGAAAACACTTATAGTAAATAAGTTCCATATATTAGAAGTTAGAGAATACTTATAGGCTCCAAATGAAATATGGGTATATTTTATAACATTGTGTATATCTATTGCAATGCTGGTACACTGTATTATATTCAGATGAATTGCACTTAGTAGTCATATCTTGAACTATGAGCTAGTTGTCTTGCTATTTCTGTCTTCTTTAAATAGGTATGCTATACTGGAATCTGAATTGGAATTGTGGTGAATGATAATTCTACTTATCATGTCATTATCTCCTGCTTCCTGGCGTTAAAACGTGATCTCCACAGATATGAACACCATCCCGTGTGTTCTGTGTAAGCATTCCGCCCGGCCGTAGTGCTTCCAGGATGTGAACCAGGATCCACCACAGACGGAATACTAATGTGGCAGACACAAATAAATGGTCAAGTGATTCCTGCTACCTGGTTAAGAGTTATCAGAAGGAGGCATGCTTCGTTCGTTAATTCCCCCTATGTTTCCTTCGTTAATTCCCCCTGTGCTTCCTTTGTTAATTCCCCCATGTGCCTCGTTTGTTAAATTCCCCCATACTTAAGTTCATTAATTCCCCTGCTGCTAACTTGCCAGTGCTTTATTGTTAATTCCCCTGCTGTTACCTTGCCAGTGCTTTATTGTTAATTCCCCTCCCAACGCTTTTGTGTTGGTCATCCTCACTCCAACCCACACCCCTGCTTCATTGTCCATTATAGTTAATTCTCCATGTTTTTAAAAATGTTAATTCCTCCACGCTTAATTAGTTTTCTTCACTTCATTCTTAATTTACCACCCCCCACCTCCCCTCCATGTCATAATAGAACAATATTGACCTTGGAGTTTTTGCAAAGTTGCCCAGGTACAACTGGAGGAGATGTGCGGATGGTGTTGACTTGGATACAAAATACAAACCTGGTCTAATCATCTATCTATGCTTTATATAGTGTGTCTGATCATGTCTCCACAGGGAAGAAGGTTCAATATATGTTTAATGTGGTAGATTCGCTGATTTGAGCTCGAGTTCAATCTAATGATTTCTTTCTGTGGTCACATATCAATTTAATCCAGTATTGATGGTCATGTATTTATTGTGTTGCCAATGCTTGGTATTGGTTACAGTCAGCTGTATTGATATATGTTCTTCCTGTTGTGGACTATTTCTGTCTTTTAAGTGTAAATTTAGATACTTGACACTTTTTCAGCCTTGTTTTCAACCGAAATCATCAATATTTTCTCAAACATCTGCATTGTTTTGATCGTTGTTGTTTGATCGTTGTTGCACTGGCAATATTGCACCTAGACGGATCAAGCCAATGATGTTCCATTTATAGCCATATTATCCAAGGCCTTTTGTGACTTGTCATCAAGATTTCCCCAGCTTGTTTTCCAGCCATATGATATAAATAGAGGCAGATCAGCTTTCAAAACAGCCTGAATGGCTTGTACTTATAAATCTAGTCCTGGAAGCCAAGGGACTTTTCACTGATTGCTGTCAGCCGATAGTACCTAGCAGAAATAGGTACAGCTGAATAGACATCTATTTCCAGGACATCATGTGAATGGCACCAGGAGTTAATTGCAGTGCAAAGCATGTTGTTAGTGTTAAATGTGTTTTGGTGCTATTTTAATTTCAAGTTTTTATTGCCTTCCTGATCGCTTGATAGAGTGTTTACTGTATATGATATGTTAAATTTGGGTGTTTATTTATCAATTTCAAGGAGTGATTTACTTTATGTCTTTAAAATGCAACACAAATATTTTTGTTGTTGTGTTTAATATATGTTAAGTTGGGATATTTATGTACCAATTTTAAGTAATGATGTTTTATGTCATTAAAATGCAGCACAAATATTTTTGTTAACTTTCCGTAAAGTGCATATTTCCAGATGATAGATAATATTGATGTTTTATTATGCTCTGATGAATTATATCTTGGCAATTGTTTATGCAAGATTATTTATGTTTGTATGTAACTAAACTATTACAAACTTAGAAAGTGTCTTGGCTTTGTTTTGAAGACGAGGGCCTTGTGTATATATTTATATTTTAAACATCAGCTTAATAACTTCAATGGGGATGGATGGTAGCGGAATGTTAGAATGTTATAGTCTGTACAATGTAGATATCACCTTTGGTCTGTCAGTACCTGAGCCGGTGCTTGCAGGTTTACTGCAACATTCAGTGCTACGGATTTTGTGGGTTTCCTTCTGTCCTAAACTGAAACTTTAAAGCGTCTCTAACCACCATAATAATAATAATAATTTATATCATACCGGGGACCAGTTTTGCCATGGAAGAGTGGGATACAGCAACACATTGATATTTCAGGTTCTCACCCTGTTTTAAACAGATCTGTGAGATACTGCAGAGTGGGGACAATGTACAATCAAAGTCAGTCGCTAACTCTCCAGTACGATACAAGCAGGCCGATGCAATATTGGTGAAAAGCTGTGCAAATCATCATAGTGTCTCACCCTTCCTGACTAACTGGCCCGTTTCTTGTAGCAACATGAGATTGGTTGGTGGAAGTATGCAATAGTTTCAGGCTGGATGGAACCTCTGACTGGTGTATTTGGACGTGCTGTATTGATCGGCTGTGTTCGAGGATGACCTACATTCTGTATGAATTGTATGAAACACAGTTTATTGATCTTTTAAAATATTCGACATATATATCCCTCCTATAATTATTATTACCTCCGTCTTCTTGTCTGTAGCATTGATCTATATGTCAATGGTGTATGTATAGTTGTGACTTAAATTGGATGCGGAAAACAAAAAGGGGTTTATGCAACATATTGCTTCAGTAATGATTGCATTGTTGAATATCCTAGTTACCGATGCGATGATCATGTCATGATACAGTGGTCAGTGTATATCGATGAGTCACCACCCCCATGACCCCACTTCCCCAATGATCAGATTGCTAAGATGCAAGGCCTCTGTATACCTCTAGCCATCGTGGACTAAAGCTTGTCACATCTGTCACATGATTTCATCCCTGACATGACCTATTTCACGGATTATCAGCCCAGCCGGCAAACTGACGTTGTCACACCGAGAGGAAGGCATATTATTCTACCCGAGGATTGATCCAAGAGGTTTGATGTCTGTCCACTGGACCATTGGGTTTCCGTCTCTTGTCTCTCTGTATGTGTGTGTGCCGTCCTTGATTGGCTGGAGGCTATCAGAGTAGCGGGAGTCTGGGAGAGAGATGGAGAGAGAGTGTGAGACACAGTGTCACTGTGCCCTGCTTTTTTCCTCTCCCGTTTGTCTGTGTTGTGAAGCTTATTGATCACAAGTCCAAGCACAAGTTGGAATTGAGCCACGTGAAAGAACAGTCTCTCACTAGGCCAGCCTGCCGGGACATTTTGGACTGCGAAGAGAGTTGGAGCCGATGATGCCAGACACGGAAGCAACAGAAGCTGTCATCTGAACGAGGAGGTTCTTCCTTCGCCTTGGCTCTGTCTCTCAACAGACAGCTGACTGGACACAGGTTGCAGAAATTAAGCTGCAAGTTTTTCTCACCATGGCAACAAATAATTGATCAAGTTGAGCAAGCATTGGGGGTTGAAGTGAAGGGAAATGGTAAGGCCAGTTTTTTGTCAGAAATGTGGTGTTGGGGTTGTTGGAGGAAGCATGTGATGTGATTACATTGTGCTAGAATTGCTCCTAGCTTCTTGTGTTGTGCAACAGTGACTAATGGAATTATGGACCAGGCTTATAATGTCAGTGTCTCATGTCCCTGGAAACTAAGGCTAGTCTGTACCTACATGTCATCATGGACTCGCAGTAGTATGGAATATGTGCTTTGGTCTTTACCTTTCATAATATTGATTCAATTTTGAAGAATATTGGAGGTCCCAGGACACATACTGATCCTTGCTTAGCATAATGTTATGATCAGCCATTTCCATGAGCAGGTATCTATTATCGTCTAATGATTCTCATTGATTTGTCTCTGTTAATTGTATGATAACTGTTCCGATCGTATGACATGGACGCAGTCATTGTATATTCCAATGCTGCTTCTCCTCACCATATGGGATTCTCCCATCAAGGCCAATAAGATCACATAATTAGCCCTGTGTACATAAATGATCCCCATCTGATTGGTTATGATGACCACGATCCGATTCCAATAATGAAGGAATACATTGTATGTTTTTGGCAAGTATTGTGTAAACACGTATGGCATGCATGGGTTATGCGTGGCCTCTAACCGGGAGGCCACAAATCAATGTCATGTATTCTTGATCAGGGACCTGTTGCAGTACAAGCTGGCACCCAATGTGAATACAGCATGTTGACTGGGGCCTGGCTTCTATTGTTGGCCTCGCCAGTCAGGGATAATACTAATAACGAAATGATAGGCTCTGAATGATGGCATCAAGGAGATACATGCTCGCAAAGACCGCACAGCTTTATTGGTAGCCGTGAGTTTTGATTTGTAACAAATTGAAAGTAATGTGTTGAATTTTAATGTTGTCTTGCATTATCATATCGAGTGAAATATGTGTTTGTTGGTAATATGGACTTCTCAGAATGGAAGGGTGTTGGTTGGAGAACAGGGACCTGTTGCACGACACTGTTGAGGACTAGAACGGTTGTAAGGTCAACTCTTTCTATTGTGGCAGGATCCCAGTTACAACTGTTGTAGTGCTAAAAGAGCATCGTGCAACAGGCCTCAGTGCCACATGCAAGCAATACATGTGCCTAGTAGCAGGTATCACCAGCGTAGGTTCATCTGCACCAGCCATGTACTGTAGGTATTACAGGTATTACAATTACGCCTGGTTGCAGCAGTTTTCTCTATCACCATCATTCATTCTCCACCATTTCTAAGACAGTTATGAACACTGACAAGGAAAAAACTGGTGCAATGTCTATAGACTATGTATTCAATGCCGTTGTTCTGAGTTTATCTACACCAGCATTGGCTCATGAGTCCTACAGTACGCCTGCAAGCTCTGACAGTTACTCATAGGTCTACTGCAACATACAGTCATGGGTTTCCTTCTGCCCTGAACTGACAAGCCGTTATATAAGTGAAATAATCTTAAAAGCGGCTCTAAACTACAAAGAGGAGGTCTCACAGATGGTTATTGTCAATGTTCCTCCCATCAAAAGCAGGCCATTTTGAGACCAATGAAGTATTGTAGAAAATTTAAGTAACATGTCTAATGTATCTTGTATTGGTTTATGCGAGATAATGTTGAAACACAGTTATTTACCTTGACGTTGGTATTTTTGTTATGCATTTTGAGGTGGTTAGGCATCGTCCATGTTTCCTCCACTACGCTTTCCCTTGATTGCCTATGCCCGTGAGTTATGTCATGTCTGCAGAGTTTCAATCTGGGTAGTGATAACATGAAGGTCTTTGAGAATGGGTTATGGTAGTTCATGCTAGGGACAGGTTCTTCCCAAGGCAATGCTCCATACATGATAATGGTATTATACATACTGCTGCGGGTGGTCTATAACCCTCGTATGTCCTAGTATTATGGCTAACATAATATAAATATCCATATGACCTAACTATTTTTCATCATATGATATATTTACTTGTTATACCAGTCCAATCAAGATATTGACCCTTTGCCACACTTAAATGACAAGTCGTTAATCACAGCACCATTGCTTTATTAATAACATTGCACCAAATTAGATATTTGTTATTTTTGATCTAATGCACTATGTTGTTTATCACAGGTGACTTTGGCTGGTGTTTACCATTGCCGTAACAACAAAGCTACCTTTGATGAAGTGCTATGTTTGATATGTCAAAACGCCGACACAATTCCATAGACTGTATGGAAGAAGTGCTCAGAATCACTCAACACTTTGGCTTCTGTTCCCAAAGTCAGTACAGACCTTTAAGAAGCTCTTCTACAGAACAGTGAACTGAAGCAATACAAAGAAGGAACCTTGAGGAAGTTCTCAGTACACATGGTTCATTAAAAAGATGTGAATTACAACGGAGCGTTTATAACCGATACTACTGATAGTTTTAGATCTGAACGTTACGTCGCACGGTAGTACATTTTATTATGCTGCTGCAACACAAGGATTAAACACGCAGCGGTGGGGTCCCCCAATCGTGCGTGGTCTGTCGACGGCCCCGCCCCCCCAGCATGCCCGGGGTCCTTCCCACCCCAAGAGAGTGCTGGAAGAAAGTTCAACTTGGCGTGATGCTGGGCCGGAGGAGGAAGAAGAGTCGACATAAGATGTCCATCGCCAAACTGTGTTCCTGTGTAGTGGCCGAGCCGGACGACTTCCCCGATAACTGCTGTCCCTACGAGCCTCCGCCTGCTGAATGTCCTCCCAGAGCCTCCGTGGTGAGACCTCTATTGCATTATACATACTATAGCATTAGCTCACACTCACAAGTGTGTCCTCTGTCATGATGTCCAGTGGGAGACTAGCACTTTTTAATTTGCGTAAGTTAGCTTTGTATGATTTTGAGTCACCAACCATAGATATCCAGTGTCCAACCACCCAGCCATCGATAGCCAGGGTCCAACCACCCAACCATAGATATCCAGGGTTCAACCACCCAGCCATTAGAGTTCCAGAGTTTCTAAGGCACCCAGCCATGAGTAGATATACAGCATAGATATCCACTGCCCAATACCATAGAATGAACATAACACTATGATCATTCTATGGAATATGACCTAAAATATTCCGACCAGTTTATCGGACTTTGAATTCCCATCTACTGTTTCTGTGCTCTTCTCAAGCAACCCAACAGTTTCATGTATCTCCTCTATGCAGTTGCCAATAAAGGCTATTGGTTGAATGTGATTATGTGTTGCCAATCTGACCAATCAGTACTGAAAATAAGTGTCCTTATCCAATGACATTGCAGTTTACAAAAAAAAACCTAAGGGTAGCTTTTCCCCAAATGATGATGAGAAAGAAAGATCAGCCCTGGTGATTATGAAACTTTCTTTTAATGCAATTTTATGCGCAACTTAAAGTTTAGTTAACAAATCTCCATATAAAATTTGAGTTTGAGCATGAAAACGTACTAGAAATGTTTGGTAATCTCAGGGGCAGTAACCTCAATACACTAAATGCTGTGTGTATGTTTGTTACATAGTTGACTGTCATTGTATCTGAATAGAAAATGATTGATTGATGGCATTTATGAACGTCTTTTATCAATCATACATGTGGCTATGTTTATTTTGAACCAGACAAACAAACTTTCATAGCTACCTGACATGATATGTTATTTATCTTTTCCTGAAATGTCATCTTGTTCACTTACATTCTTACACATCACCAGAACCTATCAGAAATTCATAAAATATTTCATCTCCTGTCTCTGGAAAAATGTTTCAAAATGTTTTGAAGAAACTGAAGTTTTAAGGTGATTATGTCATGTGGAACAAGACTTGCTTTACCTTTCCGTTTATTCTTTGGAAATGTAAGGATGATAATGTCACTTGACAGCTGTATGAGCCATGGGCATCATTGGGCATCATTGGGCCCAGGGCCTCATAGTGCTGACCGTCAAGTGTCTGGTGTTAACCACTAGTTGTATTGTGTGCTGCCATAAAGTGAGATGTGCTCAAAATGCATCCCGATTTATCTAATTATATGTTTATGAATTATTCTTGAAGAATCTTATGATATTAATAAGCATAATTGGTTGTGCTTATGTAATGTTGTTGTTGTTATTGTTTATTTATCGTCACGGTGGGAATCTGGCCCATGTGTGGCGAGTGCTAATGTTGACACAAGTGACTTACGAGCATTAGTGACTGAAGTTTGACAATTTTTACTTTCATAATATATGGCTTATTATTTATGTGCATGATTAATGGTTTAATGTCAAAGATTTATTCTGCCATCTAAATCTGGTTTAGTACAAGCATCAATTTCCTTGGTGGTTTTATTACCTGTCCGACCAGGCCATGTTAGTTTCCGTTCATATATACATCTGCATACCTACAAAGAGTTAAATAGAAAGGTGAGGACTACAGTGAAAGGATGGGAATGGAAATGTCCAAAGCAAGGCCTAGTGGTCATTGTCTGTCTACTAGTATCTGGTCAGTTCTGAAGGTGAGTGGCGGCGGTTAGTGACCACCATCAGCTGGTGCTAATCAGCCACACCTAGGATTAATTATTCACACCATGGTTTTCATCAATAATTAAATAATAATCATAGGCCAGAAAAGTACTTAAATACTTAAGTACTGTAAGTTTTTTTTTTAGTGGTTAGATAGTACAATGATAGTGCATAAGACTGAAAACCATAGTTTGAAGTTCAAACCCTGTCTTGAGGAACTGTATCTTCTCCACAATAGCAAAACACTTTCACATACAGGTCATCCATCGCCTATGGGTGAGATATTCCCGCTGCGACATAAAGCAATAATTCAATCAAATACAGGAAAGGTTTCAATGCAATGTCTAGATAATTTGTTGTGTATGGGTGAAAGATTTTCTTCGCAATGTTAAACAACAAACATCACTCATTCACTCACTCAACACACACAATTGTTCATTTCAATGTGAACAGCTTTCTTATCTAGTCCATCTGCATCAAATATTGTTCTTACTTCAGCATGTAAATGTGATTTCTCATTCTATCATTAATAATCCACGGAGTATCCTTGAGATAAGTGTTTACAACTGTCAGGCATTTACTTCCAGATTTACATCTATGAATATGTAATAATATTAATACACTGTACTGTAAATCTCTGGAATGATCCATTTAAGCGAGTGACCTTATAGATGAATATTATTTGTAATTGATTACTGCATTATGCAGTATATGCTGAAGCATGAAATGTCATCAATTAATAATGACTCAAATGTCAGGATATGCTTCTATGACTATTAAAAGAAAATTTAATTAGGTAATTAAATAATATTTTTTGTCGCAGTTTTTATCCCTGCTCTTCTCCCTTCAGTCTCCTCATTCAATCCTGGCCAACCCTGTATGGAAGTAGACCACTAATCAGTTGGTATAATATTATGTTTTCATCTCTGCTGGCTGATGGTGTAGTGTACATCAGCTGGAGTTACCTGATAAAAATTATACGCTATAGGTCTGGTCTGGTCTTACACACACACACTGAGGAATATTGTCATCTGTTTATACCTGTATCACCTGAAGCTGGTACTGACATTACCTGGCCGATCAATACCTGTCGCACCACCTTGCTGCCAGGTGCTCCCAGCCAATCAATATCTGGGCCCATATTCCACCGTACCTGTCTGCTGTGACCCGCAGTGCCTGTAGCATTGATCCCGTGTATCGAAATATCACAAGTTACTTTTATAGCAGTAGAGTGATATTGTAATAATTGAATTAAGCCTCCTTTGGTAAATAGATGCCCATTCGATAATGTTGGCATAATGAATATATTGTAGTAATGAATATATATCTGATCTGATTATCTGTATTGTATTTTATGATTTTACGTAATATTATTAAAACTATTTGTTCATTTCTTATGCTGAATAACATTGCATTATCCACTTAAGAGATGGTATTATCCATGATATGTGGCGTATTAGATATGATATCTTACTCAGTGCACATGCTAAATATTTTACACTGATTATCTTCAACCATTATCTTCGCTCAACTGTAATTTATGTGTTTCTAATACTGATGTCTTTGTCAATACCATGGGTTGATATCCACGCTGTTTATGAGATAATGCTTTGTCAGTTTATCTGATCTCAGCATTGATGATTTAATAGTGAAGATGACAATATTTGTATAACAAATGTAGATAAATATTTTGGTTAGTAAATGTTGCTAATTTATCTCTTATTGTCCTGGTAATGTATTGCTGGTAATTAGTGTGTGAGCAGTGTGACAAATATATCTGGTTCCTCTGTCCGGAAACATCTTACATTGCCGTCTCAATCATTTTCTGACCAGCGTTAGTGCACGTAGGACCACACACGTAACAGAAACATGTCCGCCGACTAGTTACATCCAAGTCCCTCTGAGAACGGATGTCAGATGTCAGTGGCCGCACATGTCCTTGACAATCGTAACCATTAAGACGTCTTCCCCGCGAACGTCCTCCCTGGACATTGTCTCACCGCAGAGAGGGAACGGAATCAAATTCATGTATATATTCTTCGTGTCGGAAGAACTAACAAAATCATACATTGATCATTCAAGTTGTATGTGAGGTTCAGGATTCGCTCGGATCAATCTCTCTATATTTATGGTAATGTGTCTGGCTAGAGTATTACATATGTGAAATGTATGTGCATATTTTGATATATATTAAGTAGTGGTGGTGTAACAGGCTAGAAAGAGCTGACCGGAATGCTGTGATTGCCACCAGTTGATAACACAGACTTCGGTTCCTGCCACCCAAATTCCTGGAATATTTTCTATTGATTTTCTTTCCAAGTGTAGCGCTTTGAAATTAGAGAAGATGAAATACAGGAACGGGAGTATAATGGTGAATGGTGCCAGAGTGAGGCTAGGGGAGAGTACTCATAAGAAGGAAGGAAAGTCATCTCCACCACAGCTCTGCTCTGTTCGTACACAGTCAGCTGGAATATTCTGGGTAGGATCTGTGCTTGGATATTTATAGCCGGAGCTTAGCCCGAGGAAAAGAAGGAAGACCAGGGCAAGTAATTGAGATGCTGTGACACTGTGATGTTTCCTGCTGCTACCTAGCCCGCAAACATCTCCTTCCCTTGCCAGTAGTGTTACACAGTCGGCACCCAGGGAATAAGCAGACAGTGACAGGCATTAATGCTGAAATGTGTAGAGCCGGCTAGAAGACATTGCAGTGCCGAGTGGCAGAAGAATGAAGATGCTGCCAGCTGCTTGGACACAGAGCAGATCAAGCTACTGTCCAGTCTGTCCATTCTGACAAGGCCAGCATCCTGTGGCAACATTTGCACCCCGCCATCCTTGCCCCATCCTCGGCATCTTCCATCCTAGTCTTCTTCCTGCTGGATGTTTATGGACACAGACTGGAGGTTTTAATTGGATTCAGACCAGGCCACAAGTGCTGGTATATATTCAACAGATTGGTCAGAACTGAAGAGCTGTCTGCGCATATTTTCATTAGTAATGGTGACAGATATCGGAGAACCAAGAATTAAGGATACTCTCTGTATGGTCCCTTGTGTGCCCGAGCATTGCAGACAGTTGTGATTTGATCGCCTACGTTGACATAATCTGTGATAAATGCTACAGTGATGCCAGTCATTATTGGCCTATGACATTTTGCACGAAAGCAGTGATATCCATGCTTTAATGCATCAGATCATCTGAATTGTGGCACGTATATTCAGTATCCACATAAACACTTACTCAAGTTGGTGTTGACAATAATTTGACACACTCGCATTAAAATACCAATAATGCAATACGAATCAAACATGTGTGGCAGTTTAACAGCCGGTGTATACTGCAGAACCTGTTGAATATAATTGATCGAACTTTGCAGTATTAATAACAAGCAAGGACATTCATGTGGATGGATACAGACCTAACCTACATGAAGCAAACGACGTCTGGCAGATAGATAATTTGATAAGCATTTAACATTATGAAGCAGGTGTCCTGGTGAGGGGAGAATGTCTTCATCCCAATCTGTACGGAGGAGTCGCAGACTTAGATTTGTTTACATGTAGAATTACACCAGAGGATAGGTTACATTCTCCACACAACTCGCCCAGGAGTCGGAAAACCAAGTCTCCAGGCGGATATATTATTGGCGAGATAATTATCCAGCTCTTGAAGTGCGACTCCATAACTGGTGGCTTCCGTACAGTGTCCAAGGATATTGTTATAGAGGGAGGGTCTCCCAATGGACTGGGACTGTGTATGTGTGTATGTACAGAGTACATAGCTGTACTGTAGCACTGAAGGCAGACGTGTAGGCAGATTGCCGAGGTTCACAGCCCGAGTCGTAGGCAGTTAGTAGCAGTGTAGTGGGGATAGGGAGATGTTGCTGTCTTCCTGAGGTGAAAACAGAGTCTTGCCCGAGGATACGCAGGAATTTGGGAGATCTCTACTCACTGGTGGCCGTCATCATGGGCGACGTCCACTCCACCAACACAGCTGGGAGCTCCAGCTCTGAGGACCAGGAGGTATATACTGTTATTACACTTTACCTACACACAGCACAGGACATGTTTACAGGCTAATAACCATGTTGTCTGCCTTGTATTCTGTTTATCGTCTTCCTTTTGTCATCATGTGGAGTTGATATCTATTTCATTGGCATGGTAATGTGCTCCCATCATATCGGGTACTGTGGCCTGTGGATTGTGTATTTGTTTTCTCAAATGGTTGTTGCAGGCAGTTTGTTTATTGGAATTATCTAAACCTAATAGTTCTTGTGGTTTATTTATTGTCTTAGTTTACTGTCTTGGCAGTAACAGAAATATATTTATCAGAATCCTGAAAGTTCATAAGTACTTTTACAATAATAGTATTTTTATTATAAATACATTCATCATTTTTTTGTATATAAACAACCACCTTTTGAAATGAAAAATAACATATTGCTTGTTTTCAACAGGATTACGTTCTCGAAAACAATGACATTATTTACAATACTCCATATACTAATTTGGCATGCTGATAGATACACCCACCCACCTACCTCCTAAACCTGGTGGTAACCACTAGACATTCACAGAATTCTCAATCAGTATTGTAAGTAATCTTCTCTTTTTCCTTGCCCGAATAAATATAGACATCCAGTTTCTTTTTATCTGCAAGTGTTGTATGCCGGGTATTGTAGGAATGTTGGTTAGGGTGTATGTATACTCATCTTCTGTGGTGAGAGAATATGGGAGGAGGGAGACGGGTAGGTGGGGGTGTGGAGGGGTCTGCTATGCGAGTACCCTGAAGCTTGTGATGGTTAATCATTGGACACACCACTGTACTGTTTGCGCTGTCCTAGATACTCCACAGTGTACATACTACACATGGATGTAGATGTATGGCCGATGGATGTAGATGGATGGCTGGTTTCACACCCTGCCTCTGCTCGCACAGGTGCTAATCTGATGGGCCTCTTTGACCTAAAGTGTGGCGAATAGTTGTCATTTTAAACAGCCTGTGTTGAAAGACTCAAATGTCACTTTTACTTCTACTTTTTTTTTTCTCGATGAAACAGTGATTGTTTTTATTCATGCCTTTTTGCTGAGTAATCCAATGAATCGTGATATAATTGATAGACATTTGATTAATTGTGTCCTCTGGCATTTTATGTATAATTGGCATGTATTGGGTTGTTTTGCATTAGGCCCCTACATTTATATTATTAATGATTATATTTATAACTAACAAATACCATTTTCAGCTTTTTGTGTGAATAATCCTGTGCTTTTTCTGATTATTTTTGCCCTATAGTCTAGCATTTTATTTCTTGTCATATATAGTGTAGTTAGACTTTACTGACTTTTCAATGTGGATTGTATACTAACTTTCTCATAAATGACACAATTTCCAGTCACAGTCTTGAATCTCTGCTATGATTCCTTTCAGATGTATTTATGACAGTTGTATTGCGTGCATTCTAGTTGTCCACATCTTTATATGCACACCTGTAATTACCCTGTACCTCCAGGTAAAATCTGGAATGCTGGGATCATCAGACATGCAAGAACTGTCATGAGGTCACATGATGTCACACACTTTCAGTCATGGGGAATTTTCCAGTCATTACAACCCTGTCACAGATGTTGACTGTCTGGTGTTTGTTATGAATACTTTCCTAGTCATAGTCATTTCAGAAGCGAGGTAATGAACATCATTAATAGGGGGATGTATCCAACATTCTTAGTAAACAACCAGATTAAAACCCTTTGCATTGATCTATATTATCATTATTATCATAATGATAGAACAATAAACTAAGGCCAAATGTAACTTGATTTGGACCACTGTAATTCAGTCGACTATATATCAGAATGAAAAGTAATGCTTACAGTTTCTATTTTTACAACCATGCGCTATCTTGCTAAAATGTGTGGAAGCCTTGTTGAGGAAAGAAGACTCTTTTGATGTTTTTATTGTGTTAAAAACGTAATTTAGATGAATGAGGTGTTAAAATATTCCTTCAACAGAATCTTGTTTAATAGTATGTTGTTTTCCACTCGCACACAGCAGTAGACTGCAACGCTGTGAATTAATCTTTTTATAGCTCCATACATTTTTGCATAGATAGAACTATTTTATGCACAGAGACCAATAGCTGTATTGAGATTAAACATGTTCTTGCAGATATAAATACCTTTGAATATTGTGTACTTGCATCCAAGTGTGAAGTACTTGGACCACTTTAGTACACTGGAGGCTAAATGCCATGCTCTGTGTGGATCATATGACTAAGCAGTTAACCCTGCACGTGACCCTGTTGTAGGACCTAACATTCCAATTTTAGATCCTGACATGTTAATCCTGTCATAGATAGATATAGGAAGCCCGTGACTCTGTGTCTTTATTCACATATTTTATCATATCGAATATGAAGCAGATTCTACAACACTTCATCTAGTATATATCTGATATTTTATCCGTAGATATAATAAACCTGCTGTAAATAGATAAACCTGCTGCAAGCCCAAGTGGACACACATGTACCAGCTGTCTTGATTAAGTAAAGTTTCTGTCTGGTATGAAGACTATCAAACATATATGGTAGTCCATCTTTTAGGTGGCTGTTATCTTTTGGATGCATTGCAAAAGTAATCAATCTCATTGATGGAATTGTTATGGCTGTGTCAGTGAGGAACAGAAACTGTTTGCTTGCTAATGTTGTTATTGGATGAGGTAGGTAGAATGAGGTAGATAGTATGAGGTTGGTAGGATGAGGTAGGTAGGATGAAGGAAAGCAGCAATCTCATGGAGGCAAACATGGACGGAAGCAACCATCCCTCGGCTTACCTTCAGTAGCCATCAGTGGTGTACAATGATAGGGTCAGGAGTTTACCTGTCAGTTTCATCCACACTCAACATTAAAATTGTCTCGTAAAGAATGTTTTCAAATGCTTGAAATAGTAATAAATAGTACCCTGTCTACACTGTGCTCTTGCCCTGAGAGTTCACACATAATTCTGCTGATGGGTCTGGAGGTATGACTGATGGTATGTCTGATGGTGGAGGTATGACCTGATTGCCACTCAAATGTTAATTGGTAATTAGTTGTTGCTTTGAAGTAAGGGAAGCGGGTGGTGATGAAGATGTCAAATTTAACTTACTAATTGTAAATGTTATTTACATTTGTTTTAGGGAGATAATGCATTGGTAGAGTAGCTCATGTATTCGTCTTGACTGCCTTAATTTATGGAGAATGTACATCTATGTAAGCTTACAAGAAGAAAGGTAGTGTATGTCTTTCACACTATGATGTATGTGTAGAGTATGGTTAATGTATTTGTCATAACTGTGTCAATTTACAGATGCACATCGGTGCAGTCCTATGCTATAGGAATAGAGGGAGTCTGTGGGAATCTTTTGATTAGATCATGGTCTACATATCTACTTAGGAAGTAATCATCCTTCATGATCTACGTAACATTATTATTCATAACAGAAGTATATTTAGGCCATGTATGAGTGACTCATCACTTCCTGTGTGAGCCAAAATTACATTGACAGGAAGGAAAGGTGTGTGCATGTGGGCCAAGATGTGACTTCCTCCTTACACAGCGATCAAACAGGGACGGAGCACACCCATCATTACTGGCTGTCATGTTCATTCATGCCACTGCACAGGGATCAAAGAACACCCAAATATTGCCCATATGCAGCTCTGCAGTTGTCTGTATGTTATGACTGCTCCCAGCTCTCTGTACCATTCTTCCAGCCCACTTAGTTACCAGGAACCGCAGCCTACGAGACCTCTTCAGGGCATGCGAGGAACGTGCCTGTGTTTGTGCCCACCTCCGATAGATCTCAGTTTGAGGAAGTCGGCTGATATGTATTCTTACAACTGGCCAAACCAGATGAACATTTGTTTCCCCTCTTGAGTGCTGGAAGCAAACATGATACACTCTCCATCCATGCACTTGTCTAATTGCCCAGGATCTTCCTGCAAGCGTTGTTGTATACCTCGAGGTGTATACAAGGCTTGAGTGGGCTGTTTGGGCATGTCAGAGTCTTCCATTGATGTTAACCTGGCACTCCCCCAGACAAAGGCTAGGTGTGGTCTGTTCAAGTCTGTCAAGACACATTTCATTACAGGCTTTGATTAACTGATGTGAAGTGCAGAAAGACGCAGTGGTACCAATAGCATTGGGATTGGAAAATGATTAAGTCTCCTGAATAACTTTGGAATTTAATACAATTCAGGTTAATTCCATGATGACTTATTTCAACCGTGATTGATGTCTTTCGTGCATCTGTTCTGCTGTGTACTAATACATCTATCAACCTATATCTTGTTTAGTTAAATCTGAAAATACATGTACTTATACCACCAGGTTTTATTGTCAACAAGGACAGAATATAATGAAACATTGGTATACATTAAATTTAATTTACAGTACTCTGTACTATTGTTGCTGTTTTCAGCACTGCCCAGTTAACGTGTTTATGATCTACTAGTCTGTATTCACGTTTGCGTTGAAAAGGAAGTCATAGTAGAGGGTAGTCTGTCCCACACTCTGTTCTCAACCTAATACTCCTATTCCAAAAAGCCTCTGAAATTCTTTAACCTCTTTAACAAATATTATCCCCATCAGTAGAATTTATTAAAAATAATTTACTTTCATCCTCTGAGACTATTGATACAAGTAGTCTAAAGATCTCCTCACGCCTGCTCATCTCAAGAACACTATTAGACATACAGTATCTGAAGGAATAATGTACGTATTTTAACTTAAATTTAGTATGACCATGATTAATTTGAAGAAACAAGTTCTTTATAAACAGAATGCACGTAAAATAAATATTGTAATTTCTTGAACTGCTAAAACCCCTTTCAAACTTCATTTAATAAATTGTTAACAAATGCAACATGAGACAACAACAGGAATTATGTACATATTAATAATGGAATTTGGTATGAATATCATGATTAATTTGAAGAAAAGTTTTTATAATCTGAATGCACTTAAAATAAACATTGCAATTCCTTGAACTGTTACATCCCTTTTAAAACTTCAATTAATACATTATTAACAAATGCAACATGAGACAACAACATAGGTATTGTCATACCATAAATGTTGCAAGTCCTTAAACCGTTATAAACTGCTGCAAATGTTTTTCAAACATATAGAAAGTCCTTAGAAAGGTCATCAGGATGTGATATACAACAAAAAGTGCACAGCATATTTTGAACTATCCAATACTCCTCAAGACAATGTACTATAGATAATGAGTACACCTATAAAAACATCACCGATATTGATTTACAATGGGAACAAGGGCACTAGTATCAATTTTCCTATCTCTGTACCCAATCATCAGCTCAATCACTGTACTAATCATTTAATCAATTTAGGCAAACCCAAGTTAATATTGATAGCAGTGTCTCTTAAAATGACGCTCAACCTTTGCTGAGAATCACTGTCAGCGTAAATCAACTCTTCCGTGATAACTAGGTCAAAGATTACAGAAATCAGGATAGTGACCTCTGAATGAAAATGATATCTTTATGGTGGTATGCTTAAGTTTGGAGGAAAACCAGTAGCAACAATTAATCATTACCATATGGCAACGTGAGCCATGGATGATATAGAAAAATAAAGGGAAATAAATAAAAAAATTCATCATTGTCATGTCAAAATAGTGTTCAAATCTGATACAGGGTACCGTTTCATGAAGCTCTCATATTCACTATAAGACCATAGATTTTCGTACCGGTAAGTGCCTGGTCACCATGTATAAAACATTACTATCAGTGCTTATCATTTTGTAGTTGATATGCGATCTTCGAGAAACTATAACCAGGTTCATATCCTAAATTTAAGAGAATTAAAATATGCACATAGAGCAAGATCCAAGGTCATCATCAGGTGCATGAACTTCGGTCATACGGTTAGTGTACTTGACCAATGACTGAGACATTATAAGTATCTTTACAATTATAAACAAAACCTTTAATAGTAAATACTATAAAAACATATGTATCAGTAGAGTAACTGGCCCAGTGACATGAAACAAAATTATTTTCAAATAATAATGAGGCCCAGAGGTTATGTAACCTTTTTTTCATATTATTTCATGCTCAACTCAGATTTCACATTGAGATTTTAAGACAAAGCTTCAGCTGCATGACATCCTCCTCTGGGACCAGACAATACATATTTTAATTTTATTTGATCAATACATTAATGTTTGTACAATTCCAGACGAACATACTGAACAATCTCTAATGATTAATTTCCCATGTGAATCATTTGAAGATCCAAAGATATGTAACCACAGGTCAGAAATGCTTTTGACATGCTCCCTGCTTGATGGATTTATAGATTATTGATTTGAATCAAACTAATGTTTTGACATCAAAGCTACCGTAATGGCCCCCAGGTTGTGGTGAATGAAACCTCTGAAGACGGCTCATCCGTGACCATGGTGGTGCGTGCCTAGTCTGTATAAAGCTCCTGTCTGTCCCCAGAGTTACTGCTGGGAGTTATATGTCCCCGGAGTAACTCTTGGGGATTGTCCATGTAATGGACTGACTGTCGTGAGCATTGATGAGCATAGACCAATGGTAAACAACTGGTTCTCTATGTTGGTCAATAAAAGGTAGAACAAGGTTTGGGTCTTTTCTAGCCAATAACCTCTTTGAGAACAGGGTTTGTATTCTTGTCAGCTGATGACTTTCTGAATTCAAAATAATTCACTGAAAATAATTGTTTTGGAAAGTAGGATTAATGTTTTAGTTATATTATATCCAAAAACTGTTTGGAGATAAGGGTTTGTCTTTTTGTCAGGTATTTTTGTCAGCCAATAAAGTTTTAGAGAGCTGTGTTTGCCAATAATTTCTTTGAGATCAGGGTTTACGTTTTTGTGTTAGACAATAATTTCTTTGAGATCAGGGTTTATGTTTTTGCGTTAACCAATAATTTCTTTGAGAGCAGTTCTTGTTTTAGCCCTCCAGTAACTTCTCTGAAGAGCAGGGTTTGTGTATCTGTCAGCCTCTGATATAACATGTATAACATGCATAAACAATGATAGCTCTTGGAAAGTTCTTTATATAATTGACATGGATTTAATCATGGGTCATTATGGTCATAATTTGCTGAAAACTATTGCATTTTCATGTGACATCCATCATTTTCATCTAAGAGCTTCAGACCAGATTCCTGAAAGGTTGCATTGGTGTAGTCTAATCATTAATCAAGACGACCATCATAGATGAAACAAAGGAGGAAATTAGTGCTTAGGCCATTTCTCAAAAGAGGCTTAAAAACTGATTTGGTGGCCAAGTCTGGCATATTAGGTTTCTTGGTCTTATTTTGTAGATAAATATATAAGAAAAAATATTAGACCAGGGACCCCTCTGAAAAAGTGTCCAAATTATGGCATTTCCAAGATGGCCGCCATCCATACCTGAAATTTTATTTTCATCATATCTCAACTTCCAGACCAGTTATATATACATGTACTTTTTATGGCCAAACATATATTTTAGGGTCCAACAAATCCAATAATGTATATGTTCGCAATATATTTCAACATCTTACAGAAGTAAATCCAAAATGGCTGCCATTATAGTACCTAAACCAAATGCTTCATGTTTTTGTTGGGAATTGGTAGTTATCTTGTGGATTGCAATCATATTATTATGTTTTAAACATAATACCCAGTGTACCATCACTACAGCATAATTAAATCTTTACTGAACATGATCACCACGAAGAACTAAGATTATTCAGTAAAATATATGTATCTTTTAACTTCTCAAATGTTCCTGGAAAATATATGTTTAATCACAAGATAATACAATTCATCATCATCATTCGATTGAATATTTTAAGCAGTAGTTCACATGCCGTACAACCCCATGTTAACAGGATTTACTAGAGGGATTTACTCAACTCAGCATGCTCACATGTCGACACTCAGTGTCACTATCATCACTTGTAGCAACATCTTCAGCATTACCTTCACTATCATCACTTGTAGCAACATCTTCAGCATTACAACAGTCCATCTTTGCACATACACACAACCATACAAGGATGTCCTTGTTGTCGGCAATGACATTTCCTTGTGCTACATAAGGTATAGTAGACTTGCAAGAACATGTCCAGCAATTTACTACGTCTATATGTCGGTGAGAGAGGTCAAGTCAACCATGATGTCAACCAAATCAGATCTCCTTCATATTTTTATAGATAAAGCAAAATATGTACATCATCCACTACAGGCTAACACAACTCACATAATTAATGCCATGGCTGTACCCCAGTCACTGAATCCAAAGTATTCAAGGTGATGTTGAAAGGAATAGGGATGACTGCCATTGTTTCATGGATTGTTGATACATATCCTGTGATCTCCATAAAGGATTCTGAGAGATGATCTCATTGGTGTACTGCATTACAGCATCAGGTATTGTAAGCAACCCGTCCCAGTCAGTACAAGAGAGCTGTACACTGTGGCCGCTATAAAGAGGAACTCCACTCCTTTTTGCTGAAGTCATGGACAGATGATACAAATGATGAATATACAGCCCTATTACACGACATAACAATGCATATGGTATCTGGGAAGTACTGTGTTCTCTTACAAAAGAATGCTACAGGAGGTATTACTGATATACCTCAATTTGATCTGATGTTTAATCACAAAGAGAAAGACATGTCTTCTCCTTCATGCCAAACATGGTAGCCTAGAGAGCGATGCTTCAAACCTGCTCAGGTCACCAGATACTGGTGTCCATAGAGATC
>JAULBP010044360.1:0-13266 GCA_032355345.1 Lepetodrilus pustulosus
AATTACTTTACGTAATCCTATTAATTGGCCTTTGTAACTGCTTATGTTTGTACTTGCTGGCGACCATTCTAATATTTTTTTTATTTTTTTTAAATGCGCGTAATTAAAGTCTTTTACAGTATTGGTATAAAGGTGTATAACAGTGTTACAAGTTTGTAATTTTAATACCATAGTCAGCTAAAAATGTACATGAAATTTGGATTAAAAAATAATATAATTTCTGGAAGAAATCGTTACAAATATAATTATAACTAAAACTGAATCATGCTGTTATAGCATAGACAAGCTTACCTGAATGTAGATATAACAGTAAACCACAGATTTGACAGAGGAAAGCTTGGTGCTAAGGCAGCTATTGGTCTGAAAGGTGATAAATATAATTTCATATCAATGTACCGTATATGTAAACATATAGCTTACTGAGTGAGTGATTGTGGAGTTTAACGTCGCTGTGGGAATCTTTCACCCATTTGCGATGAATATAGCTTATTAATTCCTGCAGACATTGTAAATTTAAAACAAAAAGCCATAAAAACGTAACAATACTTCCTGTCCACAAAGCATAAAATTATTGAATAATAGTGTTGGTTATAATAACAATAACAAAAACAAGAAGAGGAAGGAGAAAGAATAGGAGGAGGAGGAGGAGGAGGAGGAGGAGGAGTGAGGAGGAGGAGGAAGTGCCACTTGTTATATAGCACCAAATATCAATAATACGAAAGCCCAGGAATTTAAGAAAGAATGGCATTCTACGAAAACAAGACTTACAATGCAGCTAGGAGTATTGACTTTTCATGAACTTGGAATGAAAACAGAAAGAATACCAGTGATGAATTTACCTGAAACAACAAACAGAATGTTGTCAGTCACAACAGAATTCTTAATTTTTCTAATAATTTACAGAGATTAAATCTATCCCTGAAAGCTTAATGTTTGCTAAAAGGTAAAAATTCATATAATTAGATAACATGATTCATACATCCAAAATAGAAAAACATCCATCCAGCAATAGCTAGTAGCAACAAGGAATGTTCAGTACTACCAAATCTCCCTAGATGTCTTGAGTTTATCATATCCACTGTATACATTTACTTACGAGAGCTAGTTTAAAGTTCTCCAGTGTAGGTCTCGCCAGCAGATGTAGACACGAGGGCAGCAAACCAACCAGTGTACTTCCCAGGCTGGAATACAAAGACAGTTCACAATGTATCAACACAACTTGCTGTCACGGTCGTGAAAAAAGATAGAGTGAGTGAGTGATTATGGAGTTTTATGTTGCTGTGGGAATCATTCACCCATTTGCGACGATAAAACGATCAGGCACCACTGTATATATTACATTAATAACAAAAGGCAAGTTTTATTTACTGTTTTGGTATTTTGAGCCGCTTCCAAGCACCTTTCACTTATATCATAGCTGGTCAGTTTTTATGGTAGGAGGAAACCTGCAACATCTGTAGCACTGAATATTGCAGTAAACCTGCAAGCACAAACTAGTACTCACATCTTGCAAGGATGATAACTGTACTGCCACTGTACAGACAGCGCATCCTATCATGGTCGCATCAGAAAGGTAACCATGGTAACTATCTTGAATATTGAAGCCAGTTTCCCAGGATGGGATTTGAACCTGACCCTTCAGTTTGGAAGTCTGACGTTCTACCGTTGCACTATCACCACCATAAAAAGGCAAGTTTTTAAATTATTTGTATTTAGTCTTACCATAACAAAACAAGTTTCTCCTGAGTTATCAATTGTTTCAGTTTAACCACTACTGAAAGACTGCACCATAGGTTGGCTACTTTGTCCTGAAACAAATAGTCCAGGTTACATAGACAGTTGTAGTTTGTGTAGTGACAAAGCCAAAATATACCATAAAGATTACAAAACCCATCAGATAATTAGTCAGAACATTCTTTTCTAATAAGATATTTTAGCAATGAAAATTTCTTTTTCTTACAATATATATTTTTTTCAATAAAAAACTATACAGGTTTAGACCTGTTCAATATTATTTCACTAATATCATCGCTTGTCAGTTTTAGGGAGGAGGAAAACCGCATCATTTATATCGCTGAATGTAAATCTGCAAACACCAGATAGTACTGTCAAGACCAAGGATGATAACTGTATTATCAATGTACAGAGAGTGCATCCTATCAAGATTGCACCAGAAAGGTAACTTTTGTTAACACTGTTGCTGGGCTCCTGGGACGGGATTTGACCCCGGGGCCTACTATACCTCATATAGTCCTCTACCAAAAGGAAACAGTCTTTTCACGACTGCAAGCGCCGAGTCTACATCGTTGAGGAATGGCAGCCAGCAAACACCCATTGTTATGAGCACCACTAGACCCAGCATCATCAGCTTCATGTAGCTAGAACACATTACAGTTCAAGGTTATAGGGAAGTCAAGGTCATAACTAAATCGAGGTCAAGGTCATAGCTATAAAACAAAAAAAGTCCTTGATATTCAATTAGTGATATACTGTATGTAGACTTTTATATGTGCATTGAGATGCATACGTAAGTTCAATAAGTTATTATACTTTTTTTTATTAGATTGTATAGACAATGTTCAGAGCTGCCATTAGATAGTATATGTGCACCTGTCTATATACTTATAAAATAAATATATTCATATTTTTTAAATATTGCTTCTTAAAAAGTAAATTAAATTCACCCTTTGCCAAATGACAGCTGGAAGCAGGATCCTAGTAAGTAGCAGAAGAAAGGCATGGCATGATACAGCTCCATCTGCTTGTAGTTCAAGGCCAGACAGAAGGTCACTGCCCCTAGAAGGTCAAGGCCATTGTCCATGAAGGTCACTGCCAAAAGTGCGAGACCAAGACTGATTCCATTGTATCTTGATTGATGTTAAGGTTTCATGTAATTTACAATACGTTATGCATTATACTTCCTAGAAACTTCTCCATACTGTTCTTTATTAAATTAAGGAATATAGAAGAGAAGTGAAGTTACCAGTATGATTTCTGGGGTATATGGGTTTTTACAAGTTGACATTTCTTGTACCAGCTTGTTAAATCCTGTAGGGCCTATGCCCTGGAAATCACGCTGGTAATTAATTTCTAGATGAATGATTTTGATCATAATAAATCTACATTTAAAGTGAACTTGCGAATATTCATGCTGAATGTCTTTGTAGCATACGAGTTGAGGGCAGTCGCCATGACATCGTTTATGAGGTCATAACCTTTATCTAAAGCTAAACCAGGGTGCAAGACGTTTTTACGGGACACCTCTCGACCAATCAAATTGCTAGAATCATCGCATATTTTGGTGAATAATGGGAAACACAGACTATCTGATTGTACAAGGATACTGGAAGTGACCGTAATCGATGAGAATGAGGCCAGGAGACAAGAGTAGAGCCAAAGCAGCAAGAATCTGGAACAAAAACATGTGGTAAAAACGTAAACCTTTCAGACAGAAACAGTAGGAATGTTTTACTTGATAAAAAAAGAATGCATTTTGTTACAATAGAAATAGGTATTACTAAATGTTAACCTGCACAAAAATTACCTGGGTATTGTTTCTCAAAGTTCTCTTATCCACTATAAGACCATAGAGCTCTCGTTAGTACCGATCTCCATGTAAAGAAGATCACTATGGGAGTGCTGATGGTCTCGTAGTAAATACGAGAGCTTCGATAAACGATACCGAATACACCAACCAACAAATGTAACGTTAATGTTCTACAAATGCGTGTGATAGATATGACCCAGGGGTATCATGACAATGCCAATGAGTTTGAATATTCAGCTCTGGATTTATTACAATTTACTGTAATCCTCATGATCCTTGAACAATCACTTCAGTCAGTTTCCACTAAAATAAAAATAATAAAATGAAAAATATAAATCACTAGCCAGCAGGACTACCGACTTATAAGAGGTAATAGTCCGGCACGATTTCCACCCGCCGGTGGCTACATGACTAGTGCTAGTGTCGACCCCTGCAAAGTGTACGTACAATGTCTTCTATCTAGAGGACACAAGCGCACAGCCGCCAATATGTAGGTGCACACAGATGCATCCACATTAATTTCCAGTTTCATTATTAAGTGACCAATGGCAGTTTAAAAAGTACACATTGTGGTTTGTTTTGGATAGAACTATGAACAGAAGGTAACTTAAATCCCAGACGTATGCCCCAAAACAGTAGAACACAAACCCATCACCCCACCCACCCCCTATAATGTATAACCCAACCCCCCAAAACCATCCACCTACCTACTTGTTTGTGAGACTGTGTGTCATCACTTTAAACACAACTTTTCAAGGCAGTCATTACATGATATATCAGGAAGCTTCAATAACCTCCAATCACGCAAGACAAATTACCTGCTTTACGAAACATAAAGGAGACCACAATATAGTCATTCCACAAACAATGACAACCAAAAATGATTAACTTCTAATACCCAAGAGTGCATATCCTACTTTAGAAGAAAAGCTAGACGGCAATGAAACAAACATTAAAAGAAATTGCATCAATGAATTTCGCGTAATAACTGTGTTCATCTCTCACAATGGTGACAATCTCCATATTAGCCGGTGCTATTTTGGTCCAGGTAGGTAATATCTACTTATCTTGGCATCTCAAGAGATACAAAGCAAATGTTTGCTCTCACCGAACCAAAGCAGCATCAGATGAACCTTGGAATATATTTCTTCCACACTTGCTACTTGTACCTACGGATTTGAGAAAAGCAATAACCGTTCTATCACCTCTCTGGGTACAGTTGTGCTAGTCTGTCGTGGCCAATATTGGAAAAGAAATGAGAATCTTTATCTGGAACTGGAAACGGAATACATATGTCTGGAGAGCAATCCAAGTTTTAAATAAACCTTCCCCAGCCGGCACATCATGGCATACGATGTCCAAATGAAAAACCAACGTATTTTCGACATCGTATCGACATTGTATGCCGCAATGTACCGTCTGGGTCACTGGTGGATGTGGGAAGAAAAAGACAACTCTCCCAACTTTAAGTTCAAACAGAAATTCTTTGAATTATGATACAGTGTCCCCTCCATATAACGCTGAATTTGGTGTCCATGACATATAGTACCAGCCTTATAGTACCAGCCTTATATAATAGTGCAGGTAAATAAGAAAAGATAAAAATGGGATCCACATCTGACCCAGCCTTATATCCGAATCCGTTCTGTATCGAACTGTGTTATATCGAGGGGACACTGTACATATATAACACAATGTGTTACTATATTCCTGTAATAGATTCTTAGCTTATTTTGCATTGTTAATTCCTATTACGTGAAACTGAATACAAACAATCATTATGCTACATAAAGCAATAAAAGTAACATTCAACTGATCAATGTAACAAACCTATTAAATCTTGCATAATAACGTGTTCACAACTTGGACGTAATGAAAATCGATCCACACATTTGCTATACGACTGATATTTGGAAGCGATACTACTTACATAGTCACACCCTGGATGAAAAACTGCAGTGCAATGCTGCCTATTTCCATTTCCAATAATTATTTATAACCAGTTTTGATTGACATTACCCGCGTTTCATGTCAAATGAAACTACCAAACCAATTTGCAAGTTAATATTCCTGTGTAGATCCACTCAGTGATTATTTACTCCAAAACCTAGCATGTGGCACTCTAGTTTATCTCCATCATTCTATATCTAGCTGGCCCCTCTTTAAGTCGACATCGCGGGTCATAATACGCCTGGCCTACTGACCTGAGCACTCCAGAACTGCCACGCGATGACCATTACACTAATAACCGTTACATTGGCGACCATTACACTCAAAACTGTTACACATTGACGACTACTATACACTGGGGTACAATGGCAACGTTACACTGAAGACCATGGGTTACACTGATGACTGTTAGATTGGCAACCATTACACTTGAAACTGTTACATGGTGATGGGTTACACTGATGACCAATATACACTAGGGAGCAATGTTACATTGATGACCAATATACACTGGGGTGCAATGTTACACTGAACTTAAGACCATGTGTTACATTCATGACTGTTACATTGGCAACCATTGAACGTGAAAGTGTTACATGGTGATGGTTACATTGATGACCAATATACACTGGGATGCAATGGCAATGTTACACTAAAGATCACACCGATACACTTGCACCTATTACATTGATAATGCATATTACATTGGCGACTGTTACACTGATGACAATTGCACTGGTGACCATCGTACTAATAATTGCCGCACTGGAGATCGTTACAATGATGACACATTGCACTGGTAACTGTTACATTGGCAACCATTACATTTGTAACCGTAATACAGGGAACTCATATTGCTCCACAGTACATGTACATTGTCACCATCGATAAAAATAGCAATTGCATTTTTCCTTTCTTCCATCTGTCCATCCTTCATTACGGTACAAAGGTAGTATTTCACACATCATTAAATCTAGGTAGTCCTCTTTGGACCAAAACCCTCCTGGTTTTTAAAAATACACAAGACTCGTAATCATCTGCATTAAGATCACAAGCATAGCTGCACATCTGTAATTCTTCTCTGAATTTTTTCTTTCATCAATGCATTCAAAATAGCATCATTATCCAAGTTATTGATCTTGAAATAATTTAACGAACCTTCAAAAATGCACCTCATTTCTTCTATATTCCAAGTTGTAAATATTGATATATTCATTGTTTACTCTATTTCCCAAAAGTGCACTATTTGAGCAGTTAACCTGGATATTTGCACTATATAAAAGTGCATAATAGTAATAATTTTCAATATTCGTCAAATACATAAGGTAGCTAATTCCTACATATTTCCTGGATATAAATATTGACATAATTTCACTAGTGACTAATCAACAAAATGAAATTTACCTCATTCTTACATTTGTGCGAACATTATATTTTTTTAAATCGGAGTACATGTACAAGTGACACATTGCAATGTAAAGTATATCCAGAGGCATGTGACGTCAGTGTTGTCATTGCTGGTGACATCACCTGTGATTGTTTCCATCTGACCATCCATCCGTCCAGACATGTTACGCAATCATCGGTCTAGTGACCCAGATATGGACCTATCGGCTGCACATACATGTGCACTCACCTCCAGCGCTTCCAATCCGTCCGTGCATCCATCTGGCAACCCAGGTACGCGATCAGGAACGGATCAGGAATGTTCAGGAATGCAGTGCAGGAATAAATCGCGACAGGAAGCTGCGGCGGTAACGTGGTGGTGGTGGTGGCGGTGGTGGACACAGCCGTCTATTGGAGGAGGCTGTCACAGCGGCACATGTTACCGGCGAGCAGTCGGAGCGAAGGCATACTTCATGCTTCAAACACTGCGGTTCTACGCCTACACTCTCACTCTCGCTTGCTGAAATGACGTCGATCACCACTGACTGTAGAGAGACTGGCCTAAACCCCACCACTCTCTCTTTTTCTCTCTTCGCTTCTCTTCGCTACGGCAACGCAGTCGCCTTCCCCTTTACTCCACTGACACAATTTGGTCCTCTCGAGAACGTCAATATTCCGACACAAAGGAAGAAAACGCAATTTCCCATGCATGTCTCACGTATTTCAAACAGATCGTTTTCTCCGGTCAATACCGCGGCAAAGTGCCCGTGTTTACTTTGGAACGGACGCTGCTCGTTATGCTTAATTACCAACCAGATGATGATTTATGTCTCGATCCATGAATTATGATCTGCGCAGGAACACAATTTCATGTCCAGTGGTCGAAATTTGACGTATTGGGTATACGGAAATAAACAGAAATAAACAGAAATAAAGGCTTTGGAAGGAGCACGGAATTCGACCCATTATCAATGCAGCCGATGCCATGTAGATGAACTGATAAATGAGTGCCTACCATGCAAAGGCCCCAAAAAATAGTTTTCACTCGGTTGGTGGTTTTTGGGGAATATGTACTCTTAGACCATGCACAGACAAGCAGCTGGTTGTATAAGACAGATCGATCAATGCCACTGGAGAGGGCCCAGGTATGGACCAAATGCAGTTCATATGTACTCTGTGTTATCACGATTGTCACTGTCAAATTAAAACAGCAGCCCCTAAAGCATCAGCATTGGATTATATTCAACGTAATCAATAAACCCACATATACTTCATGGAGGAATTACCTCATCAAGAGTAAACCCGGCAAGTTGGTTTTCCTTGTTGCGAGAGAAAACCTTGGTCTGATTACCAAAACCAACATAATGACCTTCACCCCGACGGATTAATTAAAATCACGGCACAAAGAGCATATCTGGTTGACAACAGCAGGAAGAATGTTAATTAAGATCTGTAGAACATCGATCTCATCCAATTAATTCTATCCATCTCCAGGATAAAAATGAAATGAGACATCTTGAGTCGTTAACTTAAGACATAGTAATCCAGTAACATTGAAGGGGTACCGAGCTTAAGGTCACAGGTGAAGGTCATAGTCATACTAGAAGGTCACAGTATTACAATCACAGTTAAAAAGAGGCATGATCATACAGTGTCCCCTCGATATAACGGTGAATTTGGGGTCCATGACATACCCCCAACCTTATAGTACCAGCCTTATATAATAGTATGTACAGGCAAATAACAAAAAATAAAAATGGGATCCACATCTGACCCAGTCTTATATACGAATCCGCTCTGTAGTCCAAAGTGCTACTACTGTGCTACCCAAAATTACTGGTTTACCAAATTTATAGCAATCTAATCAAAATCAGTTCTCGGTTTTTTTCCTTAAATATTTTCACATTCTTTTGAAAAGTATACATACATGTAGCTAGTTTACAATCAGTTTCATATCTGATTTTAAAAAGATTTAAATTACAATGGATTCTGATTCGGTTTCAGCCAAAGCCATTTTATTTTACATTTCCACAGATCGACAAGACCTGAGTTGGGTTTCATTTCTTTTGTAAACAAAACCATTTTACAATTGAAAATAGTGATCAATGAACATCTTTACTGATTTTTTTTATTGTTATTATTTAAAGAAGATAATTTGGAAATAAGTTCTTCAACAATTCAATATTTGGAACATGTAAACACAATATATATGTATACATGTATTTAAAAAATGGGGAATTTTGTACTTCCAAATATTTCTCTTAACCAATCCACACAAGCTGAAATTTTGTAACTGATGGTTGATCATACTGAAACTTGACAGTCAGTTTGGTTTGGAATCAGCCCAATATGTCGAGATATAAGCAAGTGTTATCCTACTACAAACTACAACGGCTACCATAATAACCTCTTTCCTGTCCATTATTGTCTGGCTGTACTAACCAAATGTCAACGCAACCCAAGTGTTAACCTTCTGTATACTGGAAGCAACCCCAAATGCCTTATGAAGAAGCAATTGAGAGTATTGCAGTAGGACGAGGGTTAAAACATAGCCCGAGGTCATGAACAAATAATAATATAATTTCATACTCAATTCAAATTTTGCATAGGAAATTGCGAGTTGAGCTAAGTTGAGTATCATACCGGTACTCAGATTTATGTTTTGTAAAACCAGTGCCTAATCTTGACATTCACAATTTATTCTCATCATATTCATAACCTACATCCTTCATCTTTTCTGTTTCCATTCATGGATGAGTGAGTGATTATGGAGTTAAACGTCGCTGCGGGAATCTTTCGCCCATTTGCGATGATTCCATTCATGGATTCTCTTCAGTTGCATATCTATTCCAATCAATGAAACGTATTATAAGGATAAATATGAATATTGATATATTTGATCGATACCACAGTAATATTTTTGAAGAAAGGAAGCATATCAAATAAAATTACAGAGATTTATATATTGGGTCTATATCTAAACCTTTAACAGACATTAATCATCAGACTGACATACAGGATGATTGCAGCAGAGGGATATGTCAAGCCTAGGGCACAAGCCAAGTATAGTACAATCCGAGTACAAGCCGAGTACAAGACAAGAACAAGCCATGAATGGAAAGAAAGATGACGTATCAAATTATACAGCCTCCCCCCCACATCAAATACTAGATGAAATATGAATGAGTCCATCAAGCGCAGGTGTGCGTTTCCCATGAAGATTTCCCACGAGGCTCAGATCGTAGGGTTCCATTGCCGATCTGACCTTATCATGTCGCTAAGTAACTGCCAGTGTTGAGGAAGGTGGGGGGGAGATATCTTGCATATCTCGGCCATGTTGTCTTTATTAGCGATCCCACGCTGGGCATAGATTGTCATTGTGGAGAATGCAAACGGGGATCAGAGCAGCCCTAGACGCTTTCAACTAATTCCCCCCTTTGCAATCTGCTATTCCTGGGGAATAGGCCAGGGATGAAATTAATGCAATCAATGTATTAATCATCTGCGTGGGCGACTTACACACATGCACACCTGGGGATTCTGCACAAATTGATGCCTGCCCAAACTGAAGACCACTATCACTGTACGCTGCTATCACTGTACGCCGCTATCACTGTACGCCATGATCACTGTACACCGCTATCACTGTACGCTGCTATCACTGTACGCCATGATCACTGTACACCGCTATCACTGTACGCTGCTATCACTGTACGTCATGATCACTGTACACCGCTATCACTGTACGCTGCTATCACTGTACGTCATGATCACTGTACACTATCACTGTACGCCCAGAACGTGCCGGTCTCTGGCGTAATGTTTCAGCTGGGATGCCGATAACAGGCATTACATGATTTCAGGCTACTTCTCCAATCGAGAGCTACGTTTTCGGTGTCCATGTCTGTTAATATTTCCAATGAATTTCCAACATTGCAGAATTAGCTTTTTTCTAAAACTCACCAAGAATTAGGACCTGTATATAAACGAGGACTTAAAATCTTTGCGATGTTGCATCATAAAAACTGAAAAATATTGCATGATCAACTACCTTGAAAACTCTCCAGAATATTGCATGAATACCATGTTGGAAACTTCCCATTATTGCATGATCCCCTACCTTATTGCATGACCATCAACATGAAAACTACCATAATACAGTATTTCATGATCACCTAGCAAGTTGGAAACTTTCCACTATTGCATGATCATCAACATGAAAATTACCATCATAGTGCATGATCACCTAGCAAGTTGGAAACTTTCCACTATTACATGATTGATATCAAGAGACAAAACTGAAAACTTGCATGATCAAATTGGAAACGTCTCATTATTACATGATCATCAAGACACCAACCTGAAAACATCTCAGAAAATTGCATGATCACCTATTGCATGATCACCTACCTGGAAACTGTGGTTGATGTTCTTGGTGCTGCATTCTGCAACACTGAGGTTTGTCAGATCTATCTCATCGAATATCAGGGACTGAAAGACAAAAAGAGATATATTACTATCAAATGTTTGCCTGTAAATACACAAGGTATGGCATTGACTATGCAAAGTTTGATAGTGTGACAGACATAAATGGCATTATAATAACTAATTTCACAATATTCCTAGGCTGTTTTTTTAAAAGTTTACGGGTCCCAATTTTGTTATTGAAAATGTTAACAGCAAATGTTGCATCTACAAGTACAATGTGCTGACATGGTTAATTACTTATTTTGGCAAGTATTTTTGGGTCCCAGAAAATAAACTTGATACATGTAGAAGAAAACCTAGTACATGTAATCACAATTTTCTGTAGTATATATACCGACATCGGCACCAAGTGTGCTCATTCTTGCCTAATGAGGTTGCAGTGATCTTTCACCAATATGTGACAATAACAGCCAACTGCGCTACTGACGCAAGTGCCCCAATTTCTGCGCCTCAATGTTGTAGCATTATTGGTAATTTAGAGCTGTAATTTACATAAATGCTGTGCCCCAAAATGGTCCCCACTACATGACCTTGTGCTAGATTTCTTATTTTTAAAGGATGACAAATTCTGTATATCTTTTTTGCTTTTTTTGTTTGTTTTGCTTTTTATTTAAAAGAAAACTCGTAAAAACATTCAATTAAAATCGGGTTAGCATATCCTCTGATTTAAAAGCATTATAAATAAATTATTTCATATAAGTTCCACCAAAAGTGGACATTGAATTCACTATACTGCTTATAATCAATCCAAAATTATTACCATTAATAAATAGATACATGACCGAAATCTCTCACGGACATCAAATAATATTAAATAAAACAGAAAAGTCAGTGCAGGAAATTGGAGCATCTACATTGCTTGTTTAAATATGCATATACATCTGACAAGTTTTCCGAAGATGACCATAACGTGGGTTTCTACTTCACTTCTGAAACAGTTTTTGGGTGCCCTTTCCCGATGATGCCATTCCTGAATATAACAATCATTCATAGACTGCATACAACCATCACAGCCTGGTTGTGCCGCCAGCCTAATCAGGGATACTCTGGCCGCTGGACATAATCAGTCAAACAAACAATATTCCCAGAGAGGATTCCAAATAGACTGGCGGGAATTGTCCCAGATTGACATTCAGGCCTCCGCTTGTCGTTCCCAGGTCAAAGGGGTCGTCATATTGGTCGAAATGTTCGCCAGAGAGGCAGCAACCTGCTGGCCCACTAATTGGGAAATCGCACGTGAGAGCGGACTTATTTCTGATCGGAAACCCAGTGCAGCCCTGTCCTCTTGGCACTTGCATTGTTGGATGGGGTGTGGGGGAGGCGATGGATCAATTGATGGAAAAATGGACCGTTACATTTCATTTCGAATCATGGTGTACATTAATTACCAGTGGGAAGATTTGACATACGGTTCGCTGACAGCAAGGATAAAACATGCCGATGACCAGCAGTTGTTGGGTGATTAGTGGTTGTGGGCTGACCAGTGGTTGTGGCGCCACAGCAGAGAAATTATGAGCCGGAGCAGACGGAATTCCGCAGATATGCATCTCCACGATAATATCTTGATTGATGACCAAGGTGGGAAAGTGGGAATATCGCACTCGAAGTAGAGAGCATTCAATGGGACTGGGGAGACCAATGATGGATAATAGTGGGAATCAAACATCTTCTTATCACCCGATGCAATCGAACGCACTCTGCTGTCCTTTCAGTTACACATTGTTCACTGTCAAGGTCGTGACCAGCTCTTCCCTAACTTGCAACATATTTCACACAAAAAACGTGAAAGCATAGTTTTTGATTTTTCTTTTGGTAATGGCAGGGCTCTGGACTAAGGTATGCCCGACGTACAGGGGCAAGTTAAATTGCTCTGCGGGCAACCTATTTTTTAACAT
>JAULBP010044470.1:0-13266 GCA_032355345.1 Lepetodrilus pustulosus
TTTCATATTTTATAATCATTTTTTGTCATGACAAAAAATGATCTTGTCTAAATCACCTTCACTCCACGTTAGCGGGTTTACATTTATTACTCAAATATAGTGCTACGTGCTCATAGAAATCTGTGATTGTATGCCTTTAATGTAAGCGTTTGTCGTTGATCAGTTGTTGATTTGTTGATTTACGGAAAGGTCAACGTGACACCATCCAGGACAAATCTCGAGTCGAACAGCTGATAAGTTTTACGGAACGATTACAGCTGTTTATTGTTTGTAATGTGTCTGTCCCGTGGGAAGTATAACAAGTATCACTGTCATTAAACAACATTTTCGGCTACGATGCGCCAATGATAGTCGTATAAAGCGTGAATGTACAGGCCCATTCTAATATATAGTTCTGGAGTGATACTGCGCCTATACGTGATTCTGGGATTGCAAATCATCTCATACCGATTGCTGAACTGTTGAAATAGTTGGCGAACTCATTGAATTATATTGCTGTTTATTATGTTGGTCTGCAAACTCATCGTATATCGTATACAAATCATCCAGTTTGATTGCAACATTGATATTTCATTGGTAGGCTTGATCAATACTGAAAGGGTTTGGTAAGAAAAATAAGTGAGATATTGTACTGGAATTTTCAACTCGTATTGGAATGTTTTGCTAATGATACAGCATTATAATCAAGACAAAACGTGTAGACGATGATATCATTGTTAAATATGTTGTCCAGCTGAAAGACATCTATCTATATGCAGCTGATCTAATAAAACCACCAAGACGCGTAATTTAATAATTAAAAGGCATAACTAAAAGTACATTCACTTGACATACATAAAATTTGCTCTTCCATAAACCTTTCCACCGCTATATGCTAGACGGAGCATTCATTATACAATGTACAACCGCACGATAGGTTGAGTCGAATGTACCAACTATAGCGGTCAGCATCCTTCCCTCATTATGTTAATGCAAAGGGAGATAACTCGCTACGTTCGGCCACTTTCATATTAGATCAGTTGATGCATCAAAGAGAAGATAATTAATAGTCCGTCGCATTAATTCATATAAAATGTTAAATTAATAACTATCAAGTGTTGGGGAATATAAGTACATCAGTAAATAACAACTTTTAGGTGTACAAATCAAACGTAAATAGTCCAAGACATTTGTTTGTCCATTATCTAGGTCAACCAAATGTGAGTGTATGCTTCTAAGTTCACAAACTATGTACATCAACATTTGGAAGGATAAAAAGAGAGAAAGTTCCTAAGTCAATTGGTTGCCCTCTGTTGGGGTGTTCTGTGTGTTACAGAGGGAGCAATGCCCTCCGTACAGACAGACCTACTCAAGTCGTCACGTCGCCATGCTATGACATAGTGAAGGTTGATATCGTGAGGTCGATGTCTGGCTGGATCTAAAGTGGGTCATGAACCAGTTCAAGTCACGTCGGCGTCACGGAAGTTCCAAACATCATATCCTATTGTATATTGAATACTAATTGTATATGTAATGACACAACTGTATTGAATTGTATGTTCTCTGTGTCACTATAGTGTGAATTATGAGAATAAACTTATTTTATTTGACTTGTATTTTTGGTTGTTCCCGGAACAAGTTGTGTTACAAAAGTTACGTCCAATGTTTGTATCGTAACCATCGAGCGCAAGGCCGCAGTGAAGACGTGGGCAGCTGCCAGCCAATTTTCGGATCCTTTGTCTTTAGGATACAAATACGGTATGCCTACCAACAAGGCTACAGACTACAATTAAACGTACGGATACATATGTAGCCTATACACATTATCCACCTAAATGGTACAGTCCAATTTTGACACTAAAATGTGCAGTACAATTTGGACAGTAGAGGATTTGGTCACTAAATGGTACAGTCCAATTTCGACACTATCATAACAATAGTTCATTCAACTAGCGCAACGTATATGCCATGCTCTACCAACAGCGTATACACTTCAAAAAGATACTTCTGTAAGTTTGGAGTGAGTTTCCGCTTTGGCATCTAGTGAGTACCCGAGTACTCAAGACCCAGTTTTGTCAAGCGTGATCCGACAAGTAGGCGCAACGTTGACCAGTCTATTATGTGTCGTGTTAGGGTGTCATGTGTATCACTGACCAATCAGATTATAGAATCCTCTTCACCAGCCAGAAACACCGAGCTTCAATCTTATATGACAGCAGCTAGTGTCAGAATACCGAATGTACAGTGTACAGTTAGTTCTGCGATATTTTACTATGCTTCATATATAGATCATCCTCTCACCCCAGAGGTACCTTTTATGTTAGCACTGCATGGTACCTCTGACTCACATCAAGGGGAATACCTGCGAAAAACGCCAACCAGTGAGATAATTTTCCAGATGGTAACTCCATAAAAATGTATCCAATGAAACAGATGTTATAATTTTCTATTTATCGTTCCTTTAGACTGTTTGCGCGTGTTTTCCCCTAGATGTGAGCCAGGGGTATCGCGCAGTGCTAACGTAACAGGTACCTCTGGGGTGTGAGGAAGCATATAAAATGTTATTCTTGTTAGAATGTTGTCGAGATATCTAAATTAATATCTCGACTGTGTCTGGAGCTCCTGGAGTATACAGTGAGAAAGTTCTACACAGAAACGGAAAAGAACAGATCACAAAATGGAACCCTGTTAAACACCAACATTCATTATGGTCGCTATCGTGTTCTTTTAAACAGTGTCTTTTACTAGGCCACCAGTAATCAGTTTATTATTGATTTCTTGTGAATAGTCTATATAATGGTAATTTCTTTTGAAGACAATAATTATTAACCATTTATTATCATCTCTTTTTTTTCTTCTTTTTTTTTTTTGCATGTGGTAAATTAACGTGTGATAATCGTACTATTCTGATACTTGGTGATAGACTTAGGCGTACACACTGCACCGGTCCACACTATGCTAAACTTAGCATGCCACTACGTTACGTCACCAGGCTACATATATACATTACACACATGTATGTTCAAATTAAATATTTGGTTCATGGGGCGAGGATTTTACGAGTGCGCCATTAACCATATTGCAGCACGTCAGTTTACAGCAACAAGAATCGTGATATCGCTAGGCCCTACTGTTGGAAGCTTCAGCTCGACCGTCTTCTATTCTAAGCACAAACTCTCTGGATAAAATATATCAAGACCCCTTACAGACTCGGGTTCTTAAGTGTTGCCCTCGGTCACTTTAAAGGTGGACTCCAACGGTGCGATTTGTAGAAACAACTTGTATTGTTGATGCATGAGAAAATGAGGTAAAATATAATATATTATTATGCATCGAGAATACAAGTTGTTGCTACAAATCGCACCGTGAGAATCTACCTTAAACAACTCTCGCGAACGTTTTGCCATTGTAACTTTTGTCTAAATAAAATATACACGTTCAATATTACTTTGTTGAAATGTCACGTTCCTACGCCTGTTAATATGCACAAGACAAATAAGTCCGTGTTTCTACGTGAAGCATTAGCCATTGTGAGAAAAACGGAATATTTGTTAGGCAACTAACTGTATCAATTATCGCCCCCATAAAACAATACGCAGTGAAATATTTTGAATTGACATCTACGAATATCTAAACAATAAATATATTATGGCTGAATGTAAAAAGTAATAAATCGGATTTATATATGATAAAAACATACTGGTCCATTTTCTTAATGTTTTCCCGTAATTTTCAAGCGATCGCAATAACAAACAAAGAGCGCTGTACTATTCTATATAGTACTGTACAATGAAACCGAAGGTCAAAATTCACCATCAAATGCATTCAGAGGTATTCATGTATCCAGATTCAGGTTAGCAGATATTTTTCTAACCAGAATACGCACAACACTAACTCTCAAATAGTAATACTGAAATAATTATAACAAATCCTGTTTAACGTCATGCTTTTGTTTCAGATGCATGTGGGTAATTTGATAATGAGTTCGTGACATAACATTTCTAAACCAAAACGAATAACGTAGCAGCATATATAGTTATGTACATAGACATTTATTTATTTTCCATAAACCAAAAGGCAACACGTATCAACTTGCGGAAATGTTAAAACCCTGTTAAATCGCCAATACACATGTTGGTGATGGTAACTATCAAGAATCTACTGGTGTTTGGGTCTGTTTTCACGACAACGTAAAGCAAACTCGCTTCTGACACCCGTGTAAAGATGAATTGTAAAAAAAAAGAAGCACATTACTAGCTCAAGATTTTATGAACAATATCCTAAATCCGAAGTAAAGGGAAGTAACTCGAAATGGAAATCGACGAATATTCTCATTCGTTAATTTCCGTAAATGTCCGTAGCATTACGTCATTGCAAAATAACCTCTAACTAGTTATGTTTACAGCAACTTCACGTTAATGCACCATCTTTTAATGTATAATATCTTTTCCTGCATTTCATTTGGATAGTGGAGAATATATAACTCATGAAACTATATGCATTTGCTTGGAAAGAATGGTCATTATGTTAATGCGGAAATCTCTTACATTCAAAATCCAACATGGCGTCGAGCGAATCGGGAGATGATTCTCTCTATCCGATTGCAGTTTTGATCGATGAACTGAGAAATGAAGATGTTCAGGTATACATAAGCATGCACATGAATGTCTAAATAAATCTACGGATACAATTATTCATGGCTCATTTGGGAGTTACTGTTATATCGATACCGGCATTCCAAGGCAACCTCGCCGATGAATGAAGTCTGAACCTGTTTCGTTTTGTGTTTTGACAACATGATCTCCGCGTCGTTACTACCTAGTAGGACCGCGTTCTATCTTGCTAGTTACTATATTAGATATTTTATCGTTTAATGGATTATAAAACAAGTGTAGATCAATGAAATGTATGATCATCACTTTGTGTTTCTGAGGAATGTTGAGTTCTTTTGGAGGATATTTTTCTGTCTTTTTTTTAAAGTTTTTCGTTGCAATTTTACACCAGGATGGATATCGTAGACAATTTTAGCTGCTTATGTTACATACACATTACATTCTGCTCTCCTGTTATGGTTTACAAAGCGAGTAATAAGAATACAATGGTAACAATCTTATAAAAAAAAAATGGAATTTCCCGCAGGACTTGTCATCTCGGAGACTACCAAAGCGTTCAAAACTTGCCTCGGGACAGGCATGGATGCTAATCTCAAGTTCATCTGGTTATAATAATAAATATACGCATACAGATGCAAATCAACCGAAGTTCCCAAGTGTGTGGCTTGTGTCCACCAAACCAGTTTTAGTTTATATTCACATTCCATTAATGATTACGTACATTCATTTAATAATAATTCTCAAACGAAGTGAAATAACCCGTTGTGCTTAGGGTAGAAATTGAACACTGAGAGTACATTACAAATATAAAAAAAAAACATGACAAAATTAACAGCCCAGACAACTAGTCAGTTACTATCTGCAGTTCTGTAGCTAAGAAATGTCTCGTTTTCTATTCTGTCTTATCTATTACATGGGCACTATTTAGCTACAGAGGATTGCAGTATCATGCATCAACAAAAGTACAAGCCAGATCTCACTGGGTTAATTACTATATTGTTTTCAGGTAGTATTTATAAAATTTTGTCGACTATCGCACTCATCAACCAACACCAGCAGTGTTCGAAATTACCGCTGGTCCGGAGGCCCCAGACCAGTGAGTTTCACTTCGGGCCAGCAGTTTTGTAAACTTGAGTGTCCATCGGGCCAGCAACATTTTAAGTGATTCGGTTGGCTTCTGGGCCAGCTTATTTTGAACAGGGCCAGTAGAAATTAAAACTTACTGGCCCGGTTGGCCAGTGGCCATAACACTAAAGTTTCTAACACTGAACACCAGGGGTGCATTCGGGCTGCACTACTTTTCTCTACAGAGCTCTACAATAGCCGTTCAGCCAACACATGTAGTGCTACTTTTTCCTTTGGCTTTTGAGCCCGTAGTGTTTTGTAAGAAATAGTTATAGTAGAAAAACCCAAAGCATGAATGGACTGCACGCATGCGCAAACCAATATTCTACTATTTTCATACAAAATAGTTCGGCCAGCTACTACTTTTATAAAAGTAGCGTAGAGAAATGTAGTGCAGCCTGCATGCACCCCTGGTGACCAGCTTGCAACTATTTTTAGCAACAGGAGTACAATAGCTAGCAAGATGTCGTCAGTTGGTGAGTGCGATAGCTGACAAATTCAATTAAAATACTATGTGACGGGTACTATAAGGCGGGGGTGGGGGGTGGGGGTATGTCATAGACCCCAAATTCAGTGTTATGTTGAGGGGATACTGTAATGTTAAGAGTGTGTTTCTTTCAGCTGAGGCTAAACAGTATCAAGAAGCTGTCCACAATCGCATTGGCTCTAGGTGTGGAGAGAACTAGGAGCGAACTCATCCCTTTCCTCACAGGTGACTTACAAGGTTTTACTTTCTTTCACAGACACTAAGTAGAATAGTGTTTAGAGTAGAACAGTGGCAGCTAGGGCTGGGTATTGGTGGAAAAATTCTGATACGATATGTATTGCGATACGACTGACCGATACACGATACCGGTATATTGATCCAGCCCTAGTAGCAGCTAGTGTTAACCCTCTCCATGTCAGACCGGTGCCACTCACTGCTCTGTGCCACAGCTCTGGGTTCTGTCTGGCAGGGAGGTGGTTAATGAAGAGAAGGCTTTGTAGTAAACTGAGTGAGGTTCGTGAGGTTGAGGCGGAATTGATATCGTCTTCAAAACTCTCCATGTACGTTAATCAGTGTTCATGGATGAAACGATTCTATAGGCTGCTGTAGATGATGCTTTTGTCTGATTATGATAGACTCTCCTGAGGTAAATTCAGAATTATTTGCAGTCCATTGGGGAGGAAAGGCCTAGTTTTGTTTTCTGGCCACTTTTTATACTTTAACTAGAAAATGTACCAATAAATCAGAAATTGGCAATATTAATCTAGCTGTTTATACTTCCAGACAATCTATTATAAGTTCTATTGCGGCAATACTAGAACATTTAATAGGAAATTGCTTAACTAGCACTGTACATATCTGTCTTCTGAAGCTTGTATTGCCACCACACGTTTGTCTAGCCAGGTAACTGTGCTAACCCTGGCCTGTAACTGTGCTAACCCTGGCCTGTAACTGTGCTAATCCTGGCCTGTTTCTTACTCCAGACACTATTTATGATGAGGACGAAGTTCTTCTGGCTCTGGCAGAGCAGCTCGGACAGTTCACACCGCTGGTCGGCGGCCCCGAGTTCGTCCACTGTCTACTGGTAGGTGTCAAATCTGCGTTAGCCACGATTAATTTGTGTGAGCAGCAATCAAAACTGATGCTAGCCAGCCATATACTTGCTAAAGGTATCCTAGGGACTATTAGAAATTTGTGGTTTTTTATATTTGTATCACTATTCGGGCTAGGGAGTTTTAAAGTAAGTTTTGATCTCTACAACATTAAACTCCATAATCACTCGTTGATCGCAGGAACTGAGCATTATGCCATTAATCACAAACATTGCTGCTATCGTCTGTGTGCTTGCTGGGAACATGTGTGAAGATAATACGTAGTGTAGTGTATAATTTAGTAAGATTGAATACAGTATGTGAAACCAGAACCAAGACATTAAGTATTTTATTGTTGGTTCCAAAGTCACTTAAATGTCATGATTTACATTTTGTCGACGTACATAAAATGGTGATTGGGTAACTATGCTATCCTGCTAATGACCTTGTACGGCCTGCTGAGTTGTCTGCCCGTGTTCCAGCCTCCTCTGGAGAGTCTCGCCACAGTAGAGGAGACGGTCGTGAGAGACAAGGCGGTCGACTCGCTCCGACAGATCGCAGCCGAACACACGCCAGCCGACCTTGAGAACCACTTTGTTCCGCTGTTGAAGAGACTGTCAGCCGGTACGTAGATCCTCCCACCACGTTGTCTGGTTAGCTCAATCGTCGCAAATGGGTTAAAGATTCCTGCAGCGACGTTAAACTCCATTTTCATTTGTTGGCTCAACAGAAGGAAGCCAAATCTTCGACAGTTCAAGGTTTTTGTTGTGCGTAATGTTAGCGGTATTGGTCTGTTCCAGGTGACTGGTTCACTTCGCGGACGTCTGCGTGTGGGCTGTTCTCCGTCTGCTACCCCCGAGTATCCAACAATGTCAAGACTGAACTACGCCAGTGAGTGTTACGTACCCTCATTTTGAATTTCATAAGTTTCACTATCTCAGGACCAGATATACGATGAAAGCAATAATTATTCTTTTATTTCATATAAGGTAGTCTGAAGGATGGTGTGTGTGTGAGAGAGAGAGAGAGAGAGAGAGAGAAGACAGAATGAAAGATGGGAGGACAGGAAATGTTTGTGTTGTATTATTTAGCATTGCACTGTAGTAAAGCAAGTTTCAAAACTAGTAAATGACAAATTGTATTGAGTGGCATTGTCAAATTGTCATGTCGCGGGTGTATTCATTGAAACACTGCCGTACATTATAGACACTTCCGCAATCTGTGCGGTGACGACACTCCGATGGTGCGGAGAGCGGCCGCGGGCAAGTTGGGAGAGTTCGCCAAGGTGGTGGAAACGGAATATCTCAAGTCCGACCTCATCCCACTGTTCAAAACGTTGGCCCAAGATGAACAGGTACTTATCCCTGCCGGTGTGGCCATACCTTTATCCCCTATTAGTAGTATTAGAGGTGGGAGTACTAAGAGTGGGAATAAGAGCAGCTATCCGATATCTGGAAATCGTCAGATCTTTATCCCCTATTAGAGGTGGGAGTACGAACATTTATGTCCCTGAAGAGTGGGAATAAGAGAAGGTATCCAATATAGGGATATTGTCAGATCTTTATCCTATATGGTTATACAAACATACTCGTCAATTAAGAGTGGGGATACAGGCTGATATTGTAGCTTGAGGTGAGGATATGAACAGATAAATACCTTTTTGGGTGTGGATAGAAGTGGATATGTATTGTTTTCAAATTGGAGAACGGACCCCTGATATTTCACACATTGTAGTAGGAATAGGAACAAATATTTATTACTTGGGTATATTGTCCTGCACGGAGATACTTGACCATTGGGGTTCGCTATGTATGGTGTATTGGTGAAATATGCTTGCTGTAGTGTAAATACACTTTAATTTAGCACTTTGAGCATTTTAAAAATGGGTTAGAGACATTAATAATAATATACTTTTTATTATTATTATTATTAATTATTATATTATTATATTATTATTATTATTATTATTATTATAAAGAACAAATTCAATCCATCAATTTACCTGTTAATATTTTTGTGAAAAAGAAAACTTCCATGACTAGTATCCTATGTAAGGATTACGTAACCTCCTTATCGTGTAACATGGCTAGACAGTACTAACACCTCTGACCCTACTGTGTTCTATGTCATGAAGAAGGTGCTCCTGTATGCTTCTGCATTTCATACGACCAGAAGAATGTTATCTTCCAGGACTCAGTTCGGCTTCTCGCTGTAGAAGCCTGCGTCAGTATTGCCTCCCTACTGCCCACGGAGGACACGGAGCACCTCGTCATGCCCACGCTGCGCAACGCCGCCGAGGACAAGAGCTGGCGGGTCCGATACATGGTCGCCGACAAGTTCACCGACGTAAGTGTCCCCTTGTGTCGGCACGCTAACAAACATTACTGGCTTGTTTTGTCCGATACATGGTCGCCGATAAGTTCACTGATATAAGTGTCCCCTTGTGTCGACACGCTAACAAACATTACTGGCTTGTTTTGTCCGATATATGGTCGCCGACAAGTTCACCGACGTAAGTGTCCCCTTGTGTCGGCACTTTGAGACATGACTGGCTTGTTGTGTCCACATATGTAGATAATCTGTTGTGTTGACAAGTTCACAGGCATAAGTGTCCTGTTGTGCTGAAACGTTAACAAACATGACTGTCTTGTTGTGTCGATAAATTCACCATTGTGCTGATGAGTTCATAGATTGGTATGTTTTCTGTGCAATGAGGATATAAGATGCCTCTGCCCAAAAATAAGTTTGTGGATGTATGTTTTCCATTATGTCGACAAATTCACAGAAATGATGGCAAGTTCAGACATTCTACTGTGCCGACAAGTTCACCAACGTATGTAGATCACCAACATATGTAGATGTAGATAATCTGTCGTGTTGACAAGTTCACAGGTGTATATATTCCATAATTGTGGTGAAAACCTTTCAGACAAATGTGTTTTTCGGTGTGCGGACAAGTTCATCGAAGTACGTAACATATTCTGTTGTGACATCAAGTGCACTTGAAACCGCATATCACAACTTGTCACTTGATGTATCCAAGACATTGTGCTTTTAAATTTTCAGACTTGTATATTCCTTTGTGCCTTCTGTTTCACATACATATGTACGTATTCTGGTGCAAGTTATGTTTATTCACCATTGCTAGACCACGTAGTTTGTCAGTTTCTCGTCTCGATCTCGTCGCTCACTATGTTCTCGTTGTCCGTGACTACAGCTGCAGAAGGCCGTGGGCCCGGAGATCACGAAGAACGACCTGGTGCCCGCCTTCCAGAGTCTGCTCAAGGACTGCGAGGCCGAGGTGCGCGCCGCCTCCGCACACAAGGTCAAAGGTAGGTAACTCTGACCGCCAATCAGTAGAGGACCACCACCAAATCTTTTAAACATTGCTGCCATTATCAGATACTTTGACAGTTTTTTATGTTTATATGTAAATTGTTTATTTTATTAATTCTGTTTTTGTTTTTGTTAAAAAACTAAAGTTTGTTTATGTATAAGGATAATGTTTTTCCAAAATAAAATGTTTTACAACCATTTTGTGATAAGTTTTATCAAACAGAAATTTAATTTTGATAAATGTTTTATTTATGGATTATTGCTAATGCTATCGTTGCTCCTCGGCCAGACTTCTGTCAGAACCTGGCGCCAGACGTGCGTGAGAACATCATCATGACCAACATTCTGCCGTGCGTGAAGGACCTGGTTGCCGACGCCAACCAGCACGTCAAGTCCGCCCTCGCCTCCGTCATCATGGGACTGTCGCCCATATTAGGCAAAGAGAAGTGAGTTGCCTCCCTTTGGTCCAATGCCTTACCTATGGAACATAGTGTGATTTGTTGAAAAATATACCAGGGTATCTGTTCACGAAGCTCTCTTATCTACTAAGAGACTGGTAACGCTCTCTTAGCAGTGTATTAGCTATCGGCAAAGAGAGTGCTACTAGTCTTTTAGTGGATAAGAGAGCTTCGTGAAAGGATACCCAGTATTTTATCTGAGGGAAGTCGGTGGTCTTCCTAATCCGTGTCGTCATGTATAGGTGAAAGATTCTCGTAGTGATGTCATACTCCATAATCACTCACTCACTCACTCACTCACTCCTGCTGTGACATAAAACACTAATTCACTCATTCTTAATGTGTGAATTGATCTTTTTCAAAGTTTTTGTCTTTGGTGGGTTTTTTTGTGCAATATCATTCATATGCACATAGTCTTTAGCCAAACATTGACTGTAAGATCAGTTTCCTTGCGGCTGTTTCCTCATGACGGTGTTTCCCCACAGCACCATCGAGCACCTGTTGCCGCTGTTCCTGTCGCAGCTGAAGGACGAGTGCCCCGAGGTGCGCCTCAACATCATCTCCAACCTGGACTGCGTCAACGAGGTGATCGGCATCGCGCAGCTGTCGCAGTCGTTGCTGCCGGCCATCGTGGAGCTGGCCGAGGACACCAAGTGGCGCGTACGTCTCGCCATCATCGAGTACATGCCACTGCTGGCCGGACAACTGGTCAGTTACAGTCGCAGCCCTCAGTGTCAGCTCTGCTGTCGAGTATTTGTATTTTTGGGGTTATTGTTTTTTTTTAACCCTCTCCCTGCTGGATTAGGCACAGGCACGGACGGCTCTTTAGGGCATCTCTGGTTGCCTGCAGCAGGGAGAGTGTTAATGAATTTATTTTTAAAAGATTTGTCAGAGTTTAAGTCTGCTGTCAAGAGTGTTTAGGATACTTTTTCAAGATATTGTAATTCATTGTGATTGTGTATCATCAATGCTGGCACTATTCTTACTTTTAATACACTTTTTGAATTGCAATGTAATTTGTGTACAAGCATATTTATTGTGATTATTTTTCAGGGAGTGGAATTTTTCGACGAGAAGTTGAACTCTCTCTGTATGACGTGGCTAGTTGACCATGGTACGCTTTTTTCTTCTGAATGAATGAATTCGCAGATGATCTCGATAAATATGTGCGGCTTAGTAAATCTTTGACCTTTTATTCTTGCATCATTGACCCTTTTCTGTGCAGCTGAGTGGGTGTTTACAGGGAATTTATCGAATGTACTTGTGTTTTGGGTCAAGGCCATGATTGTGCTGCAGAAATTGGGTCCCGTTGAAAACAGCGGATTTTGAGGGTCGGGTGTCAAATCTCGTAAACCTGGCCGTGACTTGATTGAGAACACACATTCCCATTAACATACCTGAAAATGTTGGTGAAACAGGCCCCTGTATCTAGAACATATAAGCAGCGATGGCTGGAAATTAGGCACTAAAATCGTCATTATTATTATTATACCGTAAGCTGACATTCCACATTTTCTCCCTCTGCGTCTCCAGTTTACGCAATCCGTGATGCGGCTACACAGAACCTGAATAAGCTGGTGGACAAGTTCGGGATGGAGTGGGCCCAGCACACCGTCATACCTAAAGTGCTCCAGATGTCGCGGGATCAGAACTATCTACACAGGATGACATGTCTCTTCTGTATCAACGTGAGTACCCGTCCTGCCAGTTGTATTATTGTTCATCACTGCGTGACAAATAAACATCTCGATTTGCATACATTCCTTCAGATTTTGAAATTGCCATGTTTACAAATCAATACAGTAAATGTATTGTCTCGATTCGGATTTTTTTTTTATCAACTTAACGAGGGTGGTGCTAGCTGTGAAAGGCATTCTCACCACTCTTATATGTTGATTTCGCCATTATTGAACCGAGCCGTATAATCAACAGTATTCTGAAGACAAATGGACCATCACTATTACAAAGTTAGCCATGTTTCATCTCCCGTCGCTACCAAGTGTTGACCATGTTTCCGCTCACTGTTAGCCATGTTTCATCTCCCGTCGCTACCAAGTGTTGACCATGTTTCCGCTCACTGTTAGCCATGTTTCATCTCCTGTCGCTACCAAGTGTTGACCATGTTTCCGCTCACTGTTAGCCATGTTTCATCTCCCGTCGCTACCAAGTGTTGACCA